>VXCM01001351.1:0-134471 GCA_014773175.1 Lucifuga dentata
GCATTTATTCGGGCTTGGGACCGGCACAAGGTGGACACTGGCTTGTGCCCTCTTGAGGCTGCATTAGCCTTATGAAGTCATGGTCGTTTAAATTTTTTGATAAACGCAGGTCTCCTTTTGGGACTATATTCCCGGTGGAGACATACATTCGCTCTGCGCTTTTTATTGCACTTTAAATTATGCAACTTCTAAAAAAAAACCTGAATGCACATCTTGTTCATGATGATGGATTACCTATCCCAAGAACGTTTTAAGTATTAACAAGTTGATTTTAATAGCATAGCAGAATGAACTGAAACCAATGGCAGTCTGGAAGGTAGGAAACATTGTTTTTAATTCAGCGTTCCAGTAGCATGCTTTTGGAAATGACTGTCAGTAATGTTATGTGTATGAAAACTGACTATATTAGGCTCAAACATGCAAAACGGCAGGTATGGTCCTTTAAATAAATAATATCAAAATGTTGTGTTATCGAGCTAAAACTCTTTCTGAAAGTAAAGTCTACAATACAGCCATTCAGTGCAGTAAAAAGTACAGTATTTCCATTTAAAATGTGGTACAGCAGAAGTATAAAATCTGCAAAAATGTAAATACGCAAGTAAAGTACATCGAAATTGTACTTGAGTAAATATACTTAGTCACTTCCACCTGCAAATTAAATTCCTTGTTATTGAAGGCATGAAGGTTCTCAGTAAAATCTCACTGAGTTATTTGGTGTTCATAACTCCCATCAATTTTTCATTTCATCTCTTTAAGAGACATTATTAAGATATTACAATGCATAATTGAACATCATCTTGACAAACAAAGCTCTCATCTGCACTTTGTCGTCTTCTTGTTTCCTTCTCACCCGCTGACACGACAGCCGTGCGTTACTTATGCAAAATACATACACGAGTATTACACGAAGCACTTAAAGCATTTAATAATTACTGAGGCCTGTTGCAAATCACTCTGGCTGAACATGAGAGAGCTTGACATCAATGATCTGTTAATAAGGTTGCCATGTTTTACAGCGCCAGAAGGACAGTTTAGTCATAAATGGTGCATTATATATTCATGAGACAATCAGACAATCAGCGTTTCATCCATCTGTGTCCTGTTGTTCCACTTGACTAACATTTTGTATGAAGACACCAATGAGCCGCATTCCCTTCCAGGACAGAATAATTGGCCTACATTATATCCAAACAGGATTTTTTCACTGGATTTATTTTGACATTCAACTCCCTTTACTGTTTCTTTGTCCAAATACACAATTGCAGCATGATTTGCATCATTTTCATCAGTATTCCCATCTTTTTTCCAGTCAAATGTCCCCTCGTATTCCTCTTTTAATGTGTCTCTGCAATGGCGGCGCTTCGCTGATGACCTGCGTTGTTTATGTGACACGGCGATGCCACGCACTTTTAAAAATTTCATCACATCAACATCAAACGGCTGATAAAATGTGAAAATGTACAGAGTCCAGGCGTCTTATGAGGCGCTGCGCTCCCCGACTAATGTTTAAAGTCTTCAAATCACACATGAAATATTTACAGCCGGGCATAATTCAAATATTTATAACATACATTAAAAGCCATTAGCTTCAAAAATAAACACTCTGCGGGTTGTTATTTAGGCTGTTAAGACAATTTTTTTTTAGTTTGTATGACATTAGACATGACAGGCATCTGCTAAGTAGAGCCACAAACAAAACATGCTTTAGTTTAGTTAACATCAGGGGAGACGTGGATGTTTGAGGACGTCACAGTAGTTCAGGAACAGACAGTAATAAATACGTCCATCTTGTCTCCTTTCATCGCTCATGTATGTTTCCAAGGACTTTATTATTAAAGGTGCAGAAGGGCATCGTCAAAACACTGATGTGCTGCTGTTTCCTGCTTCTTAACTGAATTTCCATTATGGACCTTTTAATCCAGAAGTAGTTGAGAATGTCTTTTTGCTAACAGTGCAACATTTCACTCTGAAGTTTCTGTGTTCATCGCATAAATCATTTAAATGAAACATCTGACGCAACATTAGTAAACGCGAGAAGAATTTTAACATCGTTATTAGATACATATACATCCAAGGAAAAAAGAATTTTGATTCTAGGAGTTCAAAAGTTATAGATCAATATATGCCAAAATTTAAAATTTGTTATAGCGCCACCTTCAGGCCGATCGGTTTACATTTTGTCGCCTGAGTAGCGATGAAGTTTTTTAAGGTATGTGTTAAAGGACCATACTATCCATTTTTGTATGTTTGACCCTAATATATTCAATTTTCATACATGTAACGTTACTGACAATCATTTTCCAAAGCATGCTACTGGAAAGGTGAATTAAAAATGTTTTTCCTACCTTCCAAACCGCCACTGGTTTCAGTTCATTCTGGTACGCTATTAAAATCAACTTGTTAATACTTAAAACATTCTTGGGATAGGTAATCCATCATCATGAACAAGACGTGTATTCAACTTTTTTCAATAAAAAGCGTGGAGTGAATGTATGTCTCCACTGAGGAATATAGTCCCAAAAGAAGACCTGCGTTTATGGAAAAATTTAAACGACCATGACTTCATAAGGCTACATAACTATTAGCAGGCGAAACATCAATTTTTAAGGTGGGTGTATCACTTGAATGTTTGATTTTGAAAGATTAAGAGATTTTACAAAATATCAGGAAAACTGAAATATGGTTTTATCCTTTGGGAAATAACTGTCAGTAACGTAACACGTATGAAAATTGAATATATTAGGCTCAAACATGCAGAATGGGTGGTATGGTCCTGTAAAGAAGAATTTTCTCCTGGGACGATATTCTCTGGTGGACATGTACATTTTCTTCCATGCAGCTTCCTGTTGGATTGGTGAAATTTAGTAACTTCAACAAAAAATTAAGTGTGTGATTCTCTGTGATGGATAATTTATCTCAAGCATGTTTCAAGTTTCCACAAGTTGGTTTCAATAGCGTGAAAACAATGAAGTCTGGAAGGTAGGAAAAACAAGTTGAAAATTTACGGCTTCAGTAGTAGGTTTTAGAAAATGGACAGCAGTAAGCTAACATGTATGCAAGTAGTATTTGCTGGGCTCAAACATGCAAAACCACCAGTATGGTCCTTTAACATCATGCAGTAGCCATTCATCTTCAGAATTTAGTGTCCCTTATGGAAACATTCACTAAAACTCAAAAATCTTCAGACTTAAACTGTAATTCAGAGCTAAACATTCAGCAAGTCTGAGCAGAGCTTGTAAGAAATATTTAAAAAGGGAAAAAGAGGCTGGATTTTTAAATAAAAAAAGGTGCATTCAGGCGGTTTTCCCCTCGTGTTTATGCTCTGACGGGAGTGCAGCTCTCAACTCATTTTAGTATCTTTGGTTCCTGTTGATCCATGAAATGTCCCGTCTCTGGTGACTCTTCATATTTACTAATGTATTCCCTGCAGTATGGAGCTCTCCTCCTTCCTCTGTTTAGGAGGACAGGATTATAAATAATCCCGCCCGTCCACCAGGCTTAATGCACCAGCAGGTGTAGCAGCAGAGGAAGTTCATGTATGCATGCAGGCGCCATCCTCCTCCTCACTGTTTGTTTGTAGCATTAGAAATGTCTTTTGTGCGCTGTTTGCTCCACAGAGAGCGAAGCTTCCTCATTCGTCTTTCCATCAACCCCGTCCGTCCATTCTGAGTCCAGCTTTCTTTACTAAAAGCATCCACACACACCAAACACACATCTTTAGCCTCAGCTTATTGAATTATTCATTCAGAGGAAATCAGGTCATAATGTAGATACACTTGTCTTATAAAGTCTGCTGAAATGTGGTTTTTCTCTCACTGGATGAATGTAAAGTGACAAAGCATCATTGACGTGGCCCAAAGGGTCTAAGACCAGAGCCGCAAGCAGGATTTTTACGATACTGAGCTCATGATATTTGGCCTCCCAAAGTCCCCTGGCCTCCCACAGGCCAGAGATTATTTTATTTAAATATTTAGCAATTTTTCCTTCACTTTTTATAAATTTAACCGTTTAAAAATCATTAAAAGCTGAAAAATTCAAAATGTCATTGGTAAAATCCTGAATTCTTTCTCATTTTTTTGGCCTAAAATTATGCACAAATATTTTAATCAAACATCACAAAGTATAAAAATCAATCTTCACCCCAGTTCACTAAAATTCCTAAATTCCTAGAAAAAAAATCCTGAGGATCAATCAATCAATCAATTTATTTAAAGTGCAAAATCACCATGCATCATGGTCCCAATATGATATAGGATATGACCTCAGTGTCCTTAGTGAAGGCTGTACGTTAAAACTTCATCATCATCTCCATTAAATCCAGTTCAAACACCAAATATCTGATAATATCACACATAACAACAAAAACATTAAGCAGCCATTTTTTCTTTATTTCTCTTTTCTTTCTAAAATGCTGAATATACCCTGAAGTCCAAATTATGTCACACAGCTACAAGCTAGCAAGAACATTAAATATTAGTAAATGTATTCATATTGAATACAAAAAGAGAGGTTGTTAGAGGAAAGAAAGTTTGAAAAATGTATTAAATGTGCATTTTGATCAATAATTCAAGCTTCTTTTGTGAATAAATAATGGTGCTGATTTAACTGCCTGTATTAGCTGATTTTTTATTTTTTTTTAATCACCTGAAGGAAAGATATGGGAGTATTTCTTGTTTTGTTTTTACATGCTGATGAATGCATTATTTAATACATTAGTTAGGTGTTTGGTATGTTTTTTTGGTTCAATTGGACTTAATTTCTAGCCACTGGCAGCATCTCCTTGCTCCACTATTGCCAATTTGGGACAGAGTCACCATCCAGATTTAACTTGCTGCTGGTAACGTCGGCTCCAGCGTTTAGCTGTGGTGTTTGCGTTTGGCTCGGATGTGTACCTGGATGATAGTCTCAATCCCTGTGGCATTCTGGTTGAGGAGAACAAAGCTTCTCCCTTCACCTAAGTAAGATTCTTTTTTCTCAATTCTCCCCAGACACACCATCCTGAGAAGCCACTTTTTCGTACCACAGGAAGCCCAAGAGAACACTATAGGTAGCAGTCTGACAGGAAAACTGAACCCTGGCCTTTTATATCCTGCCAGGTTTGAGAAGTTGGACATCACCCCTAAAAGCGCCCAGAAGATTAAGCCCGTTCTGGAGCGCTGGATGGCCGAGGCTGAAGCCCGCCACCGATCCGGCATGCAGAACCTGACTGAGTTTATCGGCAGTGAGCCTTCCAAAAAACGCAAGCGGAGGACCTCTTTCACCCCGCAGGCGCTGGAGATCCTCAACAGCCACTTTGAGAAGAACACGCACCCGTCTGGACAGGAAATGACGGAAATAGCCGAAAAACTGAACTATGACAGGGAGGTGGTCCGCGTCTGGTTCTGCAACAAGAGGCAAGCCTTGAAAAACACGATAAAGCGTTTGAAACAGCCAGAGCTGGGCGCGGCAGCAACGATGGACCCGCTCACCGACTCTCTAGAGGAGCTCCCGAAATGAAGGAAAAGACGAGGACAAGGTGGACGGACTCGCTGTGGCACGAGAACTGAAACGTGTTCCTTTCCTGTTACCAAGTCACCTGGATGGACAGTCAAAACTTTGTGTTGTCAGTGTGATTACCACAGTTATGTATATGACCTTGGCGAAACCAAAAACACGAAAAAAGAGATTAATATGTGAGAATTCTGTAAAAACATACGGTGTGCTGTTTAAAGAGTTTTAAATTCTGGCCTTACAGACCAGATTATTGCCCAAATTTTGGTTCCTGGAGGGATTTAGTAAAGAGATCATACCAAATCAAAACACTATTTACCAAAGTCTGTTGCATCTGAGTACTAAGAATAATTTTGTAATGTAAATGTGCTCTAAATTTTTACATTTGTACTGGCAGATCTAAGCTATATGTGTGAGTAAACATTTTATCTTTGTCTGGCTTACTTTTTTCTTCATTGTTTGTATGTAAATATCTAAAAAAAATAATAATAATACTAATACTAATAATTGCTGTCTTCGGATTGAAATCACACTGATGAAGTTCTCTTTTGGAAAACAAAAAATTTGCTGTTAAACAGTTGCATAATAATGTTGTTTGCCTCCGATTTGTGTTTCATCTGCAGATATTTTCAGTCACGGTGTAACTTTGTACAACTTTTACAGGTATTTATTAATAATTTAATGAGATTGTTTGAGACGAGGGCGGACTGTTGTATATGAGGAGACGACTGGGTGTCTGTCACGTCTACTGCAGCTTTGTTTGGAGCTACTGTGTCATTCTGTTGCCAAAGCCTGATAGCCAAAGAACACATTAACTTCAGCTCAAGGACTGAGGAAGATTTCACTTTTCCTTTCTCCACTTTTCTCCACCTTTTCTAAAGCGTTTGACTCGGCGGGTTACATCGACGAAAAGCAGCCAGATNCTTTTCTCCACCTTTTCTAAAGCGTTTGACTCGGCGGGTTACATCGACGAAAAGCAGCCAGATCACTGTCACGTCTGAATCGTGTGTTTGTCTGCATGTTTCCAATCACTTGAAGAAGAATCATTGACAAACTCTCCAGTATTATTTGATATGATTAACCCTTTAATCACCCCAAAATTAGCCTGCACATACTGTATGTTGCCACTGACCAAACGACTCGGCTCATCTTTGATATTTCATTTGTTTTAATATTTCATCAAATATGCTTTTCTACATATGTGTTTTTCTTTCCTTTATATTCTGCATTTCTCTCAGCTGTGAAGGTTTATAGATGTTACAGTCAAAAACTTTAATGGAACTGTGCTTTCTTTGTGAGTTTTTACTAAATGTGTGTGCTGATAATTTTACATGATTTTACTGTGTGAGACGAGACGAAAAACCCTCCAAACCTTCACTGTTGTCACTATCGTCCAGACGTCCTCACAGGACAAAACAGATGAGCAATGAGGAAACGTGTCACGTCAGGTTCATTTGACGTGAGGTTAAATTTGATGTGAATCACGTCTGTTGAGATGTTTCCTTACATGTCAGACTAGTCTCCATGTTTAGCTGTTATGGTGCATTTAGTGGCAGTCCTGCAAAGCACAACGGTCAGTAAATGCACCATATCATAACAAAGCAGCAGGAAATCAACCAGAAACTGTTTTATTATTAGTTAAATTGTATTTATTTTAATTTTATTAATTTAATAACTTTTTTATCAGCTAATTTTTTTACCCAATCTCAGATGAATTAGTTACCAAAACTACTTTTTTTTTTTTTTTTTTTNTTTTTTTTTTTTTTTTTTATTAATTTGAAAAGCAAACCTGTCTATGTAACTAAATCTGTATATTTTCATCTACAGCGCCACCTACTTATCACAGATTCCTATTTGTTTTTATCGTACCACCGCTTTTTCACTGTGCATTTTCATTTTGCTTCAAAGACAAACTTGCTTTATTTAATGAGGGTTGATCGATAATTTCTGAGCCTGTCCCAGTGAATATTTTGCAGATTAGCTGCATTAATTTGAGCTCAGCGGCTGGCTTAACTTTTAACATAGAAGTTCCAGAGGTTTCCGAGGGCCTGTGACTTAAACAAGATGGACGAAATTGGCCAACATGCTGGATTTTTGTACTTGTGGCTTTGAGCTATAGTTCAGCCCCCTCAGACTTTCACTTCTTCCCAAACATGGAAAAGGCTTCAGCTTGAACCTGTTTTGCCTCAAATGATGACCCTATTATCCACTATGGAAGATTCTTTAGACAGCAAATAAAACACAAAATCCCTCCAGCGTCATTGGCGTGGGTATGTTGAGTAGGAAGGAGAGCGATCCGTGGCCGAGTCAGAACTTATCAATCAACCCTCATCGAGTAAAAACCTTTGGTCTTGAAATACTACAAGCTGTATGTGTTCCTCACTGTCCCAACCAGAAGAGAAAGTAGAAAGTAGAAGGATCTGAGGCGTAACGAAGAAGCTGTAACCAAAACCAAAAAGAGAACAGACGCAGAAAAGAGTTTTGCCTTCGCTCGACTTTCACTGCTGGACCAAAGCTCTATAGTTATGCACATTGTACAGAGAAATAACTCATAATGTTGACAATCTTAAAATGTGAAAAAAGAAGAATTAAAGAGTAGAGGTGTAGTTAGAAAACAGACACGATGAAAGACTTCTGCACTGTTTGCTCATGGATTTTGTGTTGAATGATGTCTCATTCAGGCCTGCAGAGAGGAAACACAATCTGAACCAATTCGGATAATTCGTTAATCATCTCCAACGCTTTTGGGACTCGCAGACAAACCGGTTTGACGTTTTGTAATTAGCTGAAGAACTCGAAACCAAAGCTGAAGAGCCTGCAGAGGTTGTTTTTGTTTTTTTATAGACTGAAAACTGTACTTATGATCTATAGAGCAATATCTGTTTGGTCAGTTCAGCAGCACTTTGTGTGTTTCTACTAACGCTTCATGTCCGTCACATTGATTTGTACCATTATTAGTAATAAACAATTGTTTAACATGAACATCTGCCTGGTTTCTGTCCATTTAATAGAGAGATGGCAGTGAGAGGATGGATGGATGAGAGAGAGATGGATAAAAAGAGTGGATGGATGATGAGCAAGTATAAATGGATGATCAAGAGAGGATAGAGGGGATGGATGGATGTATATGTAGATGGATGAATGGATGGATGGTGGAGAGAAAGAGAGGGGCTCTATGGAGAGAGATGGATTGAGAGAGGATTTATGGATAGATAAGGGATGGATGGAAAAATTGATGGTAAATGATAGAGCGGTGGTAGGGAGAGGAAGAGAGAATGGTTCTGCAGATGGGATGATGGATGGATGGACAGAGGATAGACAGCTAGATAAAGAGGTGAGAGATGGTAGAGGATGATACTGTAGATGCAAAGAGGATAGATAGATAGATAGATAGATAAATAGATAGATAGAGAAAGATGAGATATGGTAGAGAGGATAGATGGATGGATGGATGGATGGATGGATGGATAGATAGATAGATAGATAGATAGATAGATAGATAGATAGATAGATAGAGAAAGATGAGACATGGTAGAGAGGATAGATGGATGGATGGATGGATGGATGGATAGATAGATAGATAGATAGATAGATAGATAGATAGATAGATAAAGATGAGACATGGTAGAGAGGATAGATGGATGGATGGATGGATGGATGGATAGATAGATAGATAGATAGATAGATAGATAGATAGATAGATAGATAGATAAAGATGAGAGACATGGTAGAGAGTAGAGAGGATAGATAGATGATAGATGGATGGATGGATGGATGATAGATAGATAGATAGATGGATGGATGGATGGATGATAGATAGATAGATAGATAGATAGATAGATAGATGGATGGATGATGGATGGATGGATGGACGGATGGATGGATGATAGATAGATAGATAGATAGATAGATAGATAGATAGATAGATGGATGAAAGATAGATAGATAGATAGATAGATAGATAGATAGATAGATAGATAGATAGATAGATAGATAGATAGATAATGAAAGAGTGGCATCATCTTTAATATTTAGCAGCCGTGCAGTAATCTGCCCTCTCATTGGTGGATAGCGTAATAAGTGATCTTCCTGTTATGCTGATGTTTATTGATTCCGTGGTGTTTGCACGGCGTCGGTGGAGAACCCGTGTCAGCTTTGCTCCTCATCACAGCTTCATGTTCTGCCAAATAACAAGACGAGCGTAAAGAAGCTGAAATAGAAATATAAATAAAGTTTGGAGAAAGCCTTTTGAAAGTAGGACTCAGAAAGTTTGATAGAGCCTCGCTGTCCGTGATGCCTTTGAAAACGGGCCGGCTTGCTGCAAAGAAAGTAGGAAATAAATAAATAATAATAATAAAAAGCGCAGACAACATAAATTATTAACATAAGACTGAAAAGTGATGTTGAAGATGCTTTTTGGTTTTCCTTTCAGTGTTTTCTCAGAGCGCCCTGACGGCTGAGCTCTTTGATTTGCTTTGTTTTCACCATTAAGGCTGTAATTGTGCAGCTGCAGCTCCTGACTCACATCTGATTCTCTCAAACTGTTTGAAAGTTTAGATTCTCTCCGTGAAACAGGAAATCCTCAAACTCTCACATGTCACGCTTTCGGCTTTTAATCAGTCAGGCCTGAATCTGGTGATAAGGATTCGTACCCAAAAGTTTTGTTCCTGTTGTCACCAACTTTTCTCGTAGACTCAATTTAAAGGGCCATACCGTCCATTTTGCATGTTTGAGCCTAATATATTCAGTTTTCATACATGTTGTGTTACTGATAACCATTTCCTGAAGGATAAAACCGTATTTCAGCTTTCCTGATATTTTGCAAAATCTCTTAATCTTTCAAAATCAAATACTCAAGCGATACATCCACCTTAAATATCAATATTTCATCTGCTAATAGTTACTCAGCCTTGTGAAGTCATGGTCCTTTAAATTTTTCGATAAATACAGGTCTTCTTTTGGGGCTGTATTCCCTGGTGAAGACATACATTCACTCTACGCTTTTTATTGCACTTAAATGCTAAAATTCTGACACTTATAAAAAGAAAAATCTGAATACACGTCTTGTTTATGTTCCCAAACAATTTCAAGTACCAACAAGTTGATTTTAATAGCGTATCAGAATGAACTGAAACCAATGGCAGTCTGGAAGGTTGGGAAAAAAAAAAAAATCTAATTCACCGTTCTTGCAGTATGTTTTGGAAATGATTGATAGTAACGTTACGTGTATGAAAATTTAATATATTATGCTCAAACATGCAAAATGGCCAGTATGGTCCTTTAACNCGTTACGTGTATGAAAATTTAATATATTATGCTCAAACATGCAAAATGGCCAGTATGGTCCTTTAACGTCTTAATGATGAATTGATAGTAGAATTAATTCCAGGATTCGGATCTCAACCTGACGGCTGCTATAGTGTAGAAGAAGAAGATCATAAAAAAAAACTAAAATGCATTTCCTACAAATAAAGTTTAAAAGAGGAATGTAAAAATGTACCTTCAACCAGATGGATGGATGGATGGATGGATGGATGGATGGATGGATGGATGGAAAGAAATCATAGACAGGTAGATAGGTAGAGAGATGGGTAGATAGATAGATAGGTAGGTAGCATGTGGAAGAATGGATGATGGATGGTGAATAGATGGATAGAGAGGATGATGGAGGAGAGAGGGAAGGACACACCCACATCAGAAGCAAGAGAGAGAGAGAGAAAGACAGAGAGAAAGAGAGAGAGAGAAAGAGAGAGAGAGAGAGAATGAATGAATGGATGAAGAGAGAAAATATGGTTGCAAAAAGTTAATTAAAAAAAAGTCTGGAAAATGAAATAAAATAAATATTGGATCAACTGAATGACTACAAGAATAACAGAAAGGAAATAAGAAAATTACTAAACTAACAGATGTGTAGAAGACATTGTAGAATATAAGGGAAATAATAGGAAATTCAGTAAAAGCCAAGGCAAAAATCATTTTAACTGGGTAAGAAGATAAAATGAGTAAACACATTAATGAGGTAAATACGTTTGGAATTTTATAAAATAGTATAAAACTCATTAAGACTGAAGCATTCACACGACTGAATCCTACTAAAAAAAAAACCTAATAAGCGACTCGAACTATTATTTTACTAAAAAAAATCAAATGTTCTGCGTTTTGCTTTTCTGTTTTCATTCATTTCATTTGATGATTCACATTCAGGCCTTAAAATAACTGTGCATTTCCTGCCCTGCAGCAGGATGTGCAGGGTTAAATTTTCACTCCGACAGATTTTAAAGTGCTTCTTCCTCTTCATCTTTGTACCTTTCTGTTTTTCTATATCTTTATTTTCCCAAACACAAGCAAAGTGAGGACTTTACTTTCTTCCAACTGTCTGACTTGTTGAAATCAAACATTCCTGCTCGACTTGCATCCAACTGAAATTGTCCTGAAAAGGCAGGCTGGGTAGAAATATTATGACATGTCGGCGCTCCAAATGGATTATGTTTCAATATCAGTCAGGACAGAGAGGGGGGAGGAGGGAGAGAGTGCATGTGTTGGATGCAGATGGCTTTAAATTGCTGCCTTTGTTTTCCATCAGGCGTGAGGCGTTCACTTCCCTTATCTTTCAGACAAAGCGCGGTTGGCTGATGTTCTGGGTAAATGAGCTGTCTGTATTTCCTTCACCTCGCCTTCTTGTTTTCACTTCCTGCTCAAGGTTGAGATGTTGCCTCGCTGACTTGAAGCTCGAGCCGCTCAGGCGTCTCCCACTTTGCTGCTCTGCACACCCTGATGCCTCTGGAGGTGCAATTACCAATCCTCACATGCATTCCGGGCTGCCCATGCATATGATCCCTTTTGCTTTCACTGTTGTTTCTCTCTCTCTCTCTCTCTCTATTTTTCAGCGTTATTAGCAATGACACACGGCGAGGTATTTGCAGGTAGAGGAGTTAATAGCCCAGAGATGTCTGTCTGACTCACCTGCAGTCCATTTAACTTTTTACAGGCCAGGTTTCAGGGCACGTCTTTAGTCTGATGTCTCTGTTCGCCACGCTGCAAAAATCAAGCAAGCAACACTAGCAAAATACTCTGTAATGTATTGAAATGGTGCATTATTGAGTTTTAAAAAAATCTGCCAGTGAAATGAGGAAAATTTCTTGAAAGTTTCATAAAATTTGGGTGATGACAACACACTACCTGAGCTTCAAATTAGTCATAAAGCATGTCATTTAAAGCTTCCTGTATGTAGTGAAACTTTAGAAATTCTGCCATTTCTACCCAATTTATGAATTTGGATCCTATGACGATAAAGTGCGGATGACTCAGTGTATCATCACGACTACAGCAAGATCCAGAAAACGTCCTGCAGAAATATCTTCATTGAACAAATGTGACTAAACAGAAACGCTGCAGCACATTAAGCGGTTAAAACAAAAGGTGAAAAGTGAAACAGTTTCAGTCCTTGACAAAGTGCACGGCAGCTTTAAAAGCGAGAGGAAAATAAGCATCCCTGTCCTCCATCATCCTCTCATCCTGCTGACCTCCACACATGGTATAGCACACTCACAGCAAAAAGGGAGAGAGGAAGGGAGGAAGAGAATGATTGCATATCTGAAGCAGGGAGAGAGCGGGTATGGATGGAAGAGGAGTGACACGGTCGGACACATCTTTGCTTTCTTATTAGCGAGGGCCTGTACGGACACTTTGGCTCTTTTTTATGGGGTCCATGATGAAACCCTCTTCCTGCATCTGTGGAAAAATGGCCGGGGGGGAAANTTTTTTATGGGGTCCATGATGAAACCCTCTTCCTGCATCTGTGGAAAAATGGCCGGGGGGGAAATCACTGATGAGAATCACTCAAAGACAGGGAGATGTCAACAGGCCCATAATGATAGCTGATGGCCTCAGAACACTCTCCCCTTCTCCCTCTCAGCCTCACCTGCCCAAGTTGCTCTGTACTTGAAAACATAATTAGAGGTAAAACAGAGAGACGGAAGCTTTATCCCTGTGTTTTCTGTAAGCAATGCTCTTTGTTTTATACGTCTGGGAGTCCTTTTTCCTCCCCCTGTCTCTTTCACTTCACGGGGAGAGAGAGAGAGAGAGAGAGAGCGAGGGAGTAAGAAGGAGGAGGAGAGCTCTCTCTGTGAGATGCCAAGGTGCTCCCAGTCCATTGTGCTGCTGGCTGTCAGGTTAAATTAGGGAGTACAGGCTCGGTGAGTGTAAAAAAATCAATACTTGATGGAAGATTGCTCCCCGGAAAATCTGTTTTGATTCCAGGATTAATTCTTGACCAAAGGCTCCAGCAAAATGACATGCCATTAGCCTGAAAATGAACACATTCTGCAGTGGAAATTGGATGGAAATGTGTCAGGTGATTGCCCCGGCTGCTTGTTTTGACTCTTGCAGCGAGGGGACGGAAGGTGTGGCAGGCGTGAATGAGGCCTCGGGGCCGACTCCATTTCCACAACACAGACAGCTCCGGCGTGGCCCCGCGGTATTCTCAGGGCCATTGTTGACCAGCAGCTGCAAATGCACTCCACCTTGGTGAAATGCATTTCTATCTCTCCTGAGTTTTAAAGCGTGGCATGAAAAATGAGAAATCTGAAAATAAAACAACAAGGTTTTTTTTTTTTCTCCCTCTGNGTGGCATGAAAAATGAGAAATCTGAAAATAAAACAACAAGGTTTTTTTTTTTTCTCCCTCTGTACTCAACAGTGTGAAAAAGGAGGAGAAATTCATTATTGATGAGTGAATAATGTGTTTGTCATGACGGCTGACATTTTCCTGTTTGAAAACTTCAACAGGAAGCATTAAAGTTGCTCTGGACAGCGATGTGAACATCCCGTGCATTTAGCCTGCACATCTGTGTGGATGTTGTCACGGAGAAAGCGTGCAACGATTTCTGACACCCAACAACACTTTGCTGATATCAACATTCCCATTTATTTATCTGTAATATTAAAATACCTGATTTTTTTTTTTTAATGATTTCAGTCCCAATTCATTTTTTCACTTCTTGAACTTCTTATTATGCAAAAACATTTATTACTATGTGCATAAATGGGAATTTGATGAACATTATTCTTATATTTAAAAAACAAAACCAAGTTTTTGCATGAAGAATCAGTATTTGAGTAAGCATTTATTATACTCAAAACCATTGGCTATAGTAAGAATTTTAGCCTAAAATTAAGGAAAAAATCATCAGTGGAATTAAATAGAAATTCATTATCTAGGCACGTTATTCTTCACGGATTAAAGTATCAATAACAATCATAGTAAACTCACAAATTTATATCTTTAATTTGGTATAAAGATGTTAAAGTTTCTGATCAACCTCTGGAAATTAACACAGGATTCATAATGAATTTTTATCATTTATTTTATTGGTTAAAAAATAAAAGGAAGCAGAAGAGAGCCAAATACAAACATTCATGTTGTTGTTTTGGATAAAATAACACAATTACACGTAATTAGCAAACTAAGTGTAATGAAGAAGAAGAAGAAGAAGAAGAAGAAGAAGAAGATGATGATGATTGGAGTGTTGTGACCTTGTTAAACTCATTTTATGGTTGAAATGTTGATGTCCTCAGATATGTGTGTGTGTGTGTGTGTGTGTGTGTGTGTGTGTGCTGGTNTTGATGTCCTCAGATATGTGTGTGTGTGTGTGTGTGTGTGTGTGTGTGTGTGCTGGTCATGAGTTTTGTAACGCCTGTGTAAAGTCAGCTTTCAACGGGGCTGTAGCGCCCCCTGCTGAGAGACAGTTGCAGGTGCTTATATACATGATGATTACTTTGAGAGTAATAATCAATTCCTTTTAAAGTAATCTAAATAAATAATTTGATAGTAAATAGATCATTTAAAATAGCACATACAGCAACATAAATTTAAATAACGCAAAACACTTGTCTCATGGTAAACATTCAGAATTATTATTTTTTAATTCTTTTAATACAATTCTATCAGATCTTTTTTTTAATGAAAATGCATCATTTTTTATTATTTTGTA
This sequence comes from Lucifuga dentata, assembly GCA_014773175.1. Classification (NCBI taxonomy): domain Eukaryota; kingdom Metazoa; phylum Chordata; class Actinopteri; order Ophidiiformes; family Bythitidae; genus Lucifuga; species Lucifuga dentata. The sequence goes on from VXCM01001351.1 coordinate 15,482, forward strand.
TTTGCATTTATTTTCGTTATTATTATTATTATTATTATTATTATTAATACATTTGTTATATATTTATATCAAGTTTGAGTCGGGAATAGGGCGCCTGTAGAGTGACGTCATATCCTGTTTGAAGCAGCTGGTGTTGTGTTCAATAATAGTAGTGATTTTGGATTTTAGTCATTATCTTAAGATCGCTTCCGCACAATATCACAGCTCTTTGCTTAGATTAATGACTATGCAAAGAGCAGTGATTAAAAACGTATTTAATCATGCTCATTAATCATGTCTTGAAAATTCTGCTTATTAGCGGTGGAGTTTCCCCTTAAGTCGCAGGATGATGACGGATCAGCTGCAGGAAAACACACGCATTTCTTCTCAAAACGAGTTTTATTTTACTCTCATCATGTCCTGGCTGAAATCTGTCCCTGCTACCTGGAATGGAGAAGATATTTTTGATGAAGACGACGACGATCTTCATCTGCAAAGTAGAGAGTGGACGATAAACATGAAGAGACGAATTCGGGTAATGTGGCGAACAGACGCTGAATGTAGATTCTTACTCAACTTCTAGTTTACTTAATTTTCAGTTTTTACTAAGAAAAAACTACAAGTCTGAAATTTGGTTTGGTTTAAAATGACTCGTCCAGGCCCAGCCGGTTTTTATGTAGATCTGGATTTATTGGGTCTTGGAAAACAAATGTGAAATTGTTGTTTTTTTCTATTTCTCCATGTAATTTGAACGTCTCACAAATCTGTAGCTGTTTGCAAAAGTCTTTAGGTATTAATTTAGTTTAAGTTCGATCTGGACAACAAGAATCGTAAGAAAGCCTGTGAATGCTGGAATCTGATTGTCTGACTGAGAACAGCGACATTTTAGAGGAGTAATCATGGAGAATCCAGCTTGTTACATCAGCTGATCACGTTATTAAAGCAGTGTATGTGTGTGTCAACAGGACGGGTACGTGGACGGTGTGGACGCCGGGGAGGACGCCTTCCTTCAGGTGGGCTTTAAAGAAGGCTTCAGAGAAGGAGCGGCTCAGACTGTGGTTGTGGGTCACCTGAAAGGGATTGTCAGGTAAAGCATCATATGTGGATTTAGCAGTTATCTGACAGTCGTTTATTTTGAGCTGTTAATTTTTTTTTTTTTTTTTNTTTTTTTTTTTTTTTTTAGCATTATTCCCATTATTCCCAGAGCCTGATGAAATCAAATATGACAACATTTATGAGTTGGGTCACTGAGGGGGAAAAAAATCATTATAAAAATGGTTTTTATTACAAACTGTCATGAAGTCTTTAAGATCAGGAAAAGAACACTGAAACTACATCGCCAGCAATAAGCAAAATCCAAGATGCTGTCTAGTCTCACATCACTGTGATATTAAGTCAGTATATCTCCAGACTCAAAAAATAATTCTTATTCTTTTTAAATTGACATCCTACATTTACTACAAGGAGCAAAAAAAATTGTTTTTGCGCCACTGACTCATGAACAAAAATTTTACCTACATTGAATCTGTGGTCAGGGATGTCATGGCAGGTGTTCTGTACAGATTTTAGAACACAACATGTACATGTGTAGCGCTGAGCCCAAGGTATACTGTGTATTTTTGATGCCAATATTGATATTTAAAAGCAAAAATTTGCATAAATGAACAGGATTTCTCCCAGACTGATCAGAGATAATTGAGATTATTAGAGAAGTGATTTTTCTTATTGCTCAGTTCATTCATGCACCTACGCACCCTTAGAAAACAGAGTTCATTTACACACTCATTTGCAGTATTCTCCTGTAAAGACTTAAGGCCTTTCTTGCACAGAAACATCATGAGTCTCTTTTGTTCTGGCCTCTTTTCTGTTCAACAGAGGCCTGCCCAGCGAATTCTCTCTCCCACTGTATTCACACTGTTGCCCTTTGTCTTCCATGCCACAGTGCTATATCATGCTGGTGTCAGTTCCAGCATCCGAAAAGCCCCGTCCCGGCCTCTGTGACTGACCTCCTTCAGCGGGTTTCACAGTATGAGGACAACATCGTGGAGAGCTTGAGAAAGGCTTTGGAGAACCCTCCTCCCAGTGTGAGTGACATCTCAGAGAGCAAGAAGGACCTGGAGGTGGACCATGGAGCTCCTGGCTGCTGTGGAGAGACATGCGAAAAGTCAGACTGCTGCAGGAAAGGAGAAGACATGAAACTGGGCGCTTCTCATTGTCATCAGACACAAAATCGCAGCTCAGGCTCTCATGAAAGCCTGAACCAGCTTTTGCAGCGCTGCATGGATGTAGTCCTTGAGCTTGGACTGCCACAGGAGCTGATAGGACGCATACAGGAGCTGAAGAACATGAAGCCAGAATTACATGTTTGGGACCAGAGCAGTACATGGCTGACCTGTAAAACAAGTCAGATTTTACAGTGACTTTGATATGCAAGACTATAAAGTCTTATGGACTTTGTTGTATATGATGTAAAATAGAATTTTGCATTTCAGTAATTTCAGAATTTCTATAAGATGGTTGCTATAGATTTATGAATCTCTGTTCTTACACATATTTACACTGTTGTTGACCTAATTGAAAATGCTTATTCACTTGTTTTTCTTGGTGTATTGTTAGACAATAATTATTTGTAAAACACACAATATAACACAGGGATTAATGATTAGTAAATTGATCATTTAGTTGACTTACAGAAAAATAATTTTAATCAACTAATCATGAAGTTTTTCCACAGTAAAGTGTACAGTGTTTGCTGCTGGGTCTTGCTGTTCCTCACATTATTATTGTTGTTGTTGTTAAGAAATTAAAGTGATCATTTTTCATTACTATATGAAACATAGTTATTCACATCACATGCAGAAGAAAAGTTAGCTAGCTCTTACTTTTCACTTTAAAACTATTTCAATCATCTCGTTTGATACTGATGCATCTACAACTTTCCTATTCATTATCCTCTAACTATAACATGTTTAAACACGGTGTGCATGCGGAGTTTTAGAGATTCCGAGGGCTCCCTGAATGCCGCTTTACTCTTTTGGCGCAGGAGTGTGACGTCTTCGTGACACATTTGGACCGAGCCGTGACCCTGCTGCTCTGTAAACGGTTTATACCAGTAGATATCCGCAAAAATAGGTAAAATACCCGCTATTAACGGTACGTGCGTTGTTAAACGATAACGGTTTCGTGAGTATTTGCGGTCACCGGAATGCAGCGGTGTTTTTTTATGAACTGAGAGCACTCTGCGGAAGCGCATGTTTGTATCCTAAGTTTACCTTTGCTAGCTGGTTAGCTAAACTAAGCCTGTTTTCTGACCAAAAACGTGAAACACGAGTTTACAGCAAAGATACTTTTACCTTATTTTGTGCCATTATTTCGACAGGCGACAGTTGTAACTAGTAACTATGGCAATAATACTTCAGTGTGCTGTGTTGGTTATACTGTAATCATTCTCACACTTCCTGGTGACATTAATATACGTTTGGTTTATATGTTTTATCAGGCAAAATCACTGTAATCATCATCGATTTTGTTGAACATTTCACTGTCACTAAAAAAATTTACAGCGAGTCAGACTCATGATGAAGTTTAGCATTGCTGTGTTGACATGCGCATGTGTCATGTGTCACAACATGCAAGAAAATGTGGTAGTTTGTGTTAAATAAGGCACAGTTTCAGCCATCTGATATCCAATAACGGAAACACAGATATCAAAAACAAATGCTTTTTTTTTTTTTAANAAAAAAAAAAAAAAAAAAAAAAAAAAAAAATCTTTAAACCAAAGAACACATGAAAAGAGTTTTGCTTTTACACTTAATATTCTGAGTTATGTGATAAAAGCAAACAGAGAATAAAATGTTACCAAAAACATAAGCAGAAGCAGAACACATCATGTAGATTTATGCTTGTTTAATTATCTGTAGGTATCAGCCACATTATGGTTGCTTCTTGGCTTTAGCACCACCTTGAAACGCTCCATCATGGACTCCTGAAATCTCGGTTGGTTTCGGTTCAGAGGTCAGGTCCTGACCTCCTGAGCAGCAGGAGCAGATGGGGAACTGCTGCTGTCCCCCTGCTGGTCCCTGTGGCACCGTGGAGGAGAGGAGTGGTTTGCTGCGGGATGACTCAAAGCCACTGGTACCCATAGCTGAGATGGCGGCGGTGGGCGTTTGCCAAAACAGTCCTGATGCAGATGACGATATGAAGTGAGTAACAGTTCCCTTTTTAAAGTCTGGGGACGTTCAGAGACCTCTAAGGGTTCCAGAAAGAGCTAAATATCTTTGATATTAATGGGTGAAAGTTTGAAATTCAATCATTGTTTTCTCCTCCTACACTATAGCAAGAAATTCATAATTTCACACATATCTTATGTCAATCATGTCTTATTTGTAAAATTTTCTCTGTGGTCTAAAATAGCAGCTTTAAAAAAACAAACAAAAAAAAACTTTAGTCTTTTCTCATTTCATCAGAGATGTGACTCAGTTCAGATGAAACTTAGGCTGATTCAGTAGCATTTTTATTAAATCTGAATCCACAATCCAGTTACTGTTTTTCTAGTGAATGCTATTTGATCATATCTATCATATTCTAAAACATGTTTGTTGTTTTAAATAAATAACTTCCTGTATGTGTTTGCTAGTATAAAATAAGTTTGATCATAAATTCTTTATAAATGGCTCTTAAGGAGTCCAGGTTTTTGCCAACTTGGAACCAAATCCACAATGGAACTGGCTATCAAAACCCAGTTCCATTTGCATTCTGATTTGTGTGTTTTGCTTTATGTAACATTGCTCGTGTCCTCTGTGTCCCCCAGGAAAGCAACTGATGAGACCAGCATGAAGGCAGAGGAGGAGGAGAAGGAGGAGAAGAAGGAGGAGGCTGTGCAGGTGAAGCAGAGTGCTGAAGATGTAGAGACAAAAGCCTGTACGGCTCAGGAGAACGGACCCTTACAGCAGATGGAAACCATAGAAACGCCAACAGTTTCTCCCAGCAGAGAGCCTGAACTCAGAGAAAACTCAGAGAAAACCACCACAGCACAAGAAGAAGAAGACGACGACGAGCAGGAAACTGCTGCCGACAGCAAACGAGCTGAACCTCTGCAATGCACTTTAGTCTCCCTGCAGACAGAACACGCTGCAGCTGATCAGGAATTGTTTGTTGCAGCAAACGTGGTGCCAGAAGGCCATCCGGCATCAGCGCAGGCCAAAATCCCAGAGGCGGCCTATCCCGAAAACGCTTCGTGTACCGAGACAGACGTGCTGAGCGATCACCTGACGGCAGGCGTTGCTCAGGGTGACGGTCGAGCAGCAGTTTGTGGCTCTGAAGTTGTAGAGAACGCTGTGGTCGAGCCGTCCGGGGAGATTTCTCTGTCGCTGCCAAACGCTGAGCTCTCTGCAGCTGTTTGTCAGGCGCCGTCCGCCTCCGTGGCCAATCAGGACACAGAGTCTCCCAGCCGGTAAGTCACACGGAACAAAAGCAACTTTCTGTTTCTATTTTTATAACGTATGAAATTAGGGCTTTTCATTTATCACTGTCATAATTTTTTTTAACCAATTTTGATCAACAATACCAGAATTTTTATGCATTTACAGATTTTCTCTGTCTTTACACAACCCAAAGTTGTTTCCCAGTGCAGCACAGTTTATTGTAAAAATGTCTTCTTATCGTGATGGCAGCTCGCAATATGTAATAGAAAATAAAAAATGCACCAGAGTCTGTCAAAGTAAAAAACACAAACCATTAAACTACACAGATGGTGTTTCTGTGTTCCAAGATTTACCTGCATTTTTGCATAATTGATTTATTCGGCTGTCCACCCAAATATTATTTAAAATGAATGCAGCTAATTAACTGTTAAAAAGAATACAAATGAGCTCTATGTATCATCCATAACTGGAATTGTATCATTCCATTTTCTTAATATTCTGAATGATGATGATAAGAATGAAGTCTGAACAGAATCGGGATTGCAAGCAAAACGTGACCAGTCTTTAATGAATGTCTTTAAAATGTTTCTTCAGTCTGGTTAACAATCCAAAAACTCAAAGAAATCCAATTTAGAACTATAAAGTGAGAAGCTACAAATGTTTACCGTTTTTACTTTATAAATGACTGAAGATACACTGATTAATAATTTGGATATTAGAAGGTCTTATGGTGATATTTATTTGCCCTTTGTAAGTCACAGGCAGATTTAATATAGATTTTTTTCTCCTCTGGTTGTCCAGTATTGTGCCAAAACAGACTGTTTTAGAAAACGGGAGCTCTTCAGTGTGCAAGGAGGCTGTAAAAAGCGCCGATGTCTCTGAAACTTCTGGTGGATCTGAGCCCACGGGACCTGGTCAGAGTGGAGTGGAGGGAGACTCTGCTGCACCAGCGACCACAGATCCAGCAGAAACCAGCCCGAGGTCAGCAGGTTCAGATTTTATGAAAGCAAAACAAGATGTGTTTACATGAACTGCTTGTTTTTGATAGTCTGCTTATAACCACTAGGGGGCGTAAAACTCTCACAGGTAGTTGTAGGAGAAAAATCATTTTTGAATATCCTCAGGGTTTTGTATAAACTTATGCTGTGTGCTAAATTGATGCCTTGAGGTAAAAAGTCCAAACCGTTGCACAGTGCTGTTGCTCTGTAAGCAACTTCTTTCATTAAAAAAAAAAATGACCATACCGGCCATTTTGCATGTTTGAGCAAACAAACAAAAAAGTAAATATATTCAATTTTCATACATGTAACGTAACATGAACCGTATTTCAGCTTTCCTGATATTTTGCAAAATCTCTTAATCTTTCAAAATCAAATATTCAAGTGATACACCCACCTTAAAAATCCATGTTTTGCCTGCTAATAGTTTAAATTTTTCGATAAATGCAGGTTTTCTTTTGGTACTATATTCCCCGATGGAGACATACATTCACTCTGCGCTTTTTATTGCGCTTAAATGCTAAAATTACATAACTTCTACAAAAAAAAAAAAAACCTGAATACACATCTTGTTCACGATGATGGATTACCTATCCCAAGAACGTTTCAAGTATCAACAAGTTGATTTTAATGGCGTACCAGAATGAACTGAAACCAAAGGCGGGAAGGTAGGAAAAACATTTTTAAATTCACTGTTCCAGTAGTATGCTTTGGGAAATGATTGTCAGTAACATAACATGTATGAAAATTGATTACGCTCAAACATGCAAAATGGACGGTATGGTCCTTTAAATATATGTTTGATGCTGTAAAATGGCCCTAAAGTGTCAAGATTGTGTGTCATAAAATCCACCTTTATTTAAGACATGGACATTGTTCTTTTTATTACAGGAAAAGTAACAAAGATGTATTTTCTCTCCAGCAAAAAGTCAGATCAGGATCCAAAGCCAGATCCTGAACCTGCAGCGATCAGCCTGAAGGAGGCTGCCGCTTTAGAGAATATCGTGCAGGATACCGAGGAGGAAAAGACGTTGGAAGAGCAGAACAAAGACAGAGACGATTCCACACTGAAGGAGGAGGAGACAGAGAAAACTCCCACTGAGGTTTTGACTAATGCAGAGAAAGAGGCAAAGATACAGGAGCCGAACGGAAAAGAGGAAATGCCAGCGTCTGCTGACGTGGAGAATGATGTGAAACCCGTCAAAGAGAAGGAAGAATCTGCCGAGCATCAACTTAAGAACAGGTTTGTTAAAATTATTTTGGGTGTTAGAGTTCTCAAGATGTCAATCACACTTCCACCTTTTTTGTTCCTTAAAAGACTGAGTCAGAGTATAATGGTGCTTTTGTAATTCTGCAACTCTCCAACAAGATATCGACGAGCAGGGATATTATTAGTAATAGATCCTATTAATATTATTAATGGATATTAATAGATCCTTCCTGGCAAATGGACGAAAAGAAATAACAGCACATGAATAAATTACATATAGGCTTTTTTTCTATTTTTCCTCATTTAAGTTCAACCAATTTGAGAGATCTTTGCCAATAATAGGTTGCTTACGTTTTGTGTTTATGAAAAAAACTAATGTGGCCATATATTATTATTGGATTTTCCCTCCTCTCAAATATCGATTCTGGCCTCATAAATATGATATTCAGATTCACATCACCGCAGATAACAGTAAGAACATACATGGCTGTCATTGAAGTGACAGCAGCAGGATTTTGATGGGGGAAAAAAATCCAGATTATGTAGGTTTTTGTGGCATTTTTGCTATATAATGTAATAACAAATTGAAAAATATTATTGAATTGAAGTGTTTGTTTGCTCATGTTTTTGTTTTTTTTTTTTGCAGTGAAGAAGACTTGTACAGAGGAGTGGAAGAGCTGTCAGCATCTCGGCTACAAGTAACACGTCAGTACTTCCAAATGAAAAATCTGATTAGATTCCAGCTTAAACACAGAGTAAAGCACTTTGCTACTGGCACATAAATAACACACAACAGTGCTTTTGTTTAATCGACTGTATCTGCTTCCTCTCCTGTCTTACACAGTTCCAAAGGTGGAGGACAGATGCAGTTTGGATCCAGCAGTGGATATTCTGTCTTACAGTGAAAGAGAGTGGAAAGGAAATACTGCCAAAAGTGTTCTCATCAGAAAGGTCAGTGCCTGCGGCTGCTGTGAGAAGCGATTCACATTCAAAGCAGCCCTTATTTTCTCTTTAGCTAAGTCACTTCCTGTCCTGCAGGGTTATAAAGAAATGTCCCAGAGGTTTGGTAGCTTGAGGAGGGTTAGAGGCGACAACTACTGCGCGCTGAGAGCCGCGCTGTTCCAGCTTTTCTCCACCAGCACCGCGCTGCCGGCGTGGCTGCAGCAGGAAGACGTCGCCACGGTGAGAGCTCGCACAACGAGCGGGGATCACTTACACGGGCAACAAAACACAACAAAAATCTGATTCAGCTATTGTGAGCACGGCAGACCGTTGAATGCTTTGTCTCTTCAGCTGCCTGAGGAACTGGAGACGCGGGAGGGGCTGATCAGCCAGTGGGTGTTTCCTCCAGAATGCCAGCAGGGAGACGGGACAGGAGACGCCACCCAGCAGCTAAAAGGCTACGTGGAACTTCTCCGAAACACGGTAACTGAATGCAGATCTCCTCAGAAGCACGTACAGTATGAAAGCATTTAAACCACTCAGCTATTTTCGGCCGCGTGCACCGAGAATATTGATGTTGACGTGATTGTTACCATATGTTGAGTTTTTAAATGGCGCTGCTGCTCCCTCAGGGCTTTCTGTCACTACAACAGTCTAGTTATACGTTCAGCCTCTAACAGTTTGACTCTTTACTGTAACAATATGAGGCCCTCAGCAGAATTTACGCTGCAGCTGGTAGCTCATTAGGAATTCTAATGTACTCAGTCCTGTGCGGCTTTCTGAAAGGTCGCTGTGTGCTACTTCTCTGCTTCACATGAAGGATTCTACAACTGGAAAAAACTCACAGTTGGTTATTTTGGTCAGTGCTGCTTCCACAAAGAATATTTAGAATGGATAAAATAACAAAGATATGATAGCCTTTCAATAAATATCAGCTAGATGAAGCTCCTGATGCTGCTAAACGTTCAGACTGGCTGCAGTTTGTGGTGCTGGTGAGTAGTTTGAGTTTTACATGCAAACGCTGCTGATCTTTGCTGCTGCACTTTTCCTGTGTTTGCCATAAGTTGTCATGGTTTTACAACGTTGTCACTATGTTTATATTCAGTTAAAATTTAGATTATACTCCAATTAAAGCAATGGGGGCGGGGGTNGGGGGGGGGAGATGAGTATTTGATAATCTTATAATTAATAAAAAGTCATTAGTGCTCAACAATCATAAATCATCTCCTCTGACAGTCTCAACAAAAGCATCAAGAGCTTCACAAAGTGATATTTACTGCAAAGCTGTGAGGTTTTTATTTTATCCACTACCTGTACGTACACTACAGGCCAGAAGTTTGAGGCCACCCACAGATTTAAAAAAATAAAAAAAATCATCAATACACTGTTGTACAAGTTATTGCACAGGAAATGACATAAATATATTAAAGAAAATGTAATTAATTAGTGACTACAGTGTAAGCCTACAATTTGTGCAGCAGTTATTAAGACCAGAGGAGGTTACTTTGACAAAATCTGAGCCTGAAATGACTTCTAAGTGCTTTTATCTTGAGAAATTCTTCTTGAAAACTAATTAGTCACATTTATTTTATATATTTTTGTCATTTCCTGTGCAATAAATTGTAAAACGTCTGGCCTGTAGTGTACCTCATATTCACAAACTTTTTTTTTTTGCAGTGGCAGGAAGCCGTGTGCTGCTCCTCGGCCGTGGAGCGCCAGCAGCTGTGCGATCACGTTTTCCAGGGAGGAGAGGAGGAGCTGGGGCTGCTGGAGGCGCTGAAGCTGCTGATGCTGAGCAGAGCAGTGGAGCTGCACGGCTGCATGCAGGGCGGAGGAGACGTCCCCCTCTTCTGCTGGCTGCTGTTTGCCCGGGATTCATCCGGATGTCCGCGTTCCTTCCTCTCCAACCACCTCAGCCACGTCGGCCTCAGCGCGGGACTGGAACAGGTAAGAAAAACCATGTGGGACCTGCTTTTAACGAGCGCACGGAACCTCGTCTTCTGTTTTACGGGTTCCTTTCTGTCTCCGTTTTAATGGCATCATAGCAGGAGAGTGTTCACATGAACTTTTAGCATAAACAAAACTGTTCTGTTCTTTTGGATCTAGCAGTAATTTTTTGCTGAATAAACTAGTCACTACTGGTAAAAAACAAAAACAGCAATTTGAAGCTAGACGTCATGAGATTGGGGTGTGTGATGCTTTCGTAGCTCAAAACCCCAAACAACACATGCTGGCACTTGTGCTGTATTTCAAGCTTTTAATGCCTTTGCATCAATCAGCCTGAGGACGTCTACAGGAAGGACGCTCCTCTGGGTGCTTTAATTGCTGTTCTTGCTCTATTATTAAGAAGTCGCTGCTGCAACTGAAAATTTAGGTTTCCACATCGAGACCTCCCCATAAATATCATTCAGCCGTGCAGCTGATTCAACATTGCTGAGAAATGTGCATTTGAGTCTGTTTTGGAAGCATCTCTCTGCATTTTGCCTCCGTGCAGGTGGAGATGTTTCTGCTGGGCTACACCCTGCAGTGCACCATTCAAGTTTACAGACTGTACATGGCCGACACGGAAGAATTCATCACGTATTACCCAGATGACCATAAGGAAGACTGGCTGTGCGTTTGCCTCGTCACGGAGGATGACCGACATTACAACGTCCCGGTCGCCGAGGCGGCAGAATCACCTGAGGAGCTCGACTCCAGCTGACTTTCCACCGCAGAGAATCTCCTGCCATACACACAAAACACTCCTCAGGTCCATTAAGATTAATATATTGATGCCAATGAAAATGTTGATTTGAGACCATGTACAAGATGTGAATTTGCTCATTTTGTACACACTGTACTGTAAGCAGGGATTTCTATTTCAGTATGTGTACATATATGTGGATCTGAGATTGAAAGATCATCTCAGTAAGTTTCAGATTCGTTTGCAGTATGTAATCCTGAGTTTAAGTTGTGGAAGAAAAGCATATTTTCTGATTGGGAAAGTTTACTTTCTTGGTAAAATCACCATCAGAATCCACACGATGCAGCTGTCAGGAGCACCGTACGATTCTTGATGTTACACTGGGATTTTGGCTTTTTTGTTTTTGGTACAGATCTGCATAGTAATATATTCTTTTTCAGTAGAAAATCATGCAGTTTTGTGAAAGCTTTTAGTTAACAGCTGAATTAGGTGAATGATTCATCAGGTTTAACTAAAGCTTACAACGCATGAAAAACGTGGAAGGGAGATAAATGTCTGTCAAGAGGCCTGATGGTCTGTGTGTGTGTTTGCAAATGTGTGTGTGATACTTAATGTTGAACATGTTGCCTTTAACCAAGCTGTTCTGAGGAAAAATGTGCCAAAGTTGCTACAAATAGTGGCAACAGTCTCAGCCACCAGCCACTGCATTCAGTATTAAAGGCTCGCTTGGTTCCTCCATTTTGCCTTAGTAATCATGCACAATAAGAATGAATGTTGGTTATTAGTGATAAGAGGCCATTTCTGTGCCCTAATTCCAGAGCAGGTGAAGGCGATAAGCTAACAGCTACAACGATTATGCCATTTGCAGAAATGTTCTTGCACTGACAGATTTTGGATGGCATTGAAATAAAATGAAACTGCAAGTTTTGTAAAAGTGTTTGTTCTGTATAATAAAGCAATTTATTTGCCAAATAAGAATGCCTATACAGTATTTACAGTACGTACGACAGTCTGAATACGCTACCAGGAAAAGAGAAGTACTTGCCAAAATGAAACTAGACTCCCGGACTGCATGGAAAGTGAACAATCATAGTTGTATGATGATATAATGAGGGATTCCCGACCCCTCAGGGAATTTAAATATACACATTGCATTAACCTTATAAAACAACAATCTGTACACCTTTCTTTTGTGAAATACAATTGCACAACCCAACAAGTCCCACAAGCTGCCTATAACTGAATTCAAGCATGGCCTTCCTGCTTAATCTTGATGAAATAACAGAAAATAAAGATCTCTACTTTGGCAGCTCTACTACCACTCAGACATTTCATCCTTGCTGCTGCGTCGCTTTCCCTTGTTCACCAGTAAACACGTGAAAGTGGTTAATACACCCTTGGATGTCATGATGCGAAAACTGTTCAGAAGGTTGGAAGACAAGGTATTTACACTGATGAATGAACACTTGGAGGTGCATGGCTTTCTTTACAGTGTGCGTTGTGATGGCGGGCAGGTCGACACGTAGGTGCCCTCATAACTTAAAGTTCATTCTGTCAGGAGAACCTCGAAAACGCTGAAGTCTTCAGCAACACCCTGCTTCCGCGGAGAAGTTAGCGTTACCTTCATCTTCTCACAGAGCTCACTCCTGCTCCTCCTCCTCCTCCTGCAGCTCCTCGATGGCGCCCATCTGAGTCCTGGACACCTCGCTCATCGGGGCAGAATCCTCGCCCTCCACCACCAACTCGCTGGACATCTCATTATTTTTCTGTAGAAACAAGAAACGATTAGCGTCTATTTGCAACTGAGAAAACAGAGCAGACACGAACAAACGTTAAAAATTGTGAATCCCTCATATCATCATTATCCCTCGTGATATCACTGCATGTGTTACAGAATAAAACTATGATTGTTTTTTTTTTTTTAGAAGTTGCAAAATGAAGGAACATAGTAAAGGAAGAACAGGAAGCTGATGCAGCCCTCATGTAGAGAACAAACAATTCTGCAGCAAGCAGAAACTCATTTACTAAGTGTGTTTGCTTTTTAGCGGAAACACAGAAGACAGTATTTTGATGTTATGGCTATAACAGGACATTATGAAAATGGATTCAGACAGCTGATTGAAAACTTTGTTTTCCAACTACGGTACACTACAGGCCGGAAGTTTAAAAAAAATCATCAATGCACTGTTTTACAATTTATTGCACAGGAAATGACAAAAATATATAAAATAAATGTAACNATCATCAATGCACTGTTTTACAATTTATTGCACAGGAAATGACAAAAATATATAAAATAAATGTAACTAGTTAATTTTCAAGAAGTATTTGTCAACATAAAAGCACTATGAAGTCATTTCAGGCTCAGACTTTGTCAAAGTAACCTCCTCTGGCCTTAATAACTGCCGCACAATTTCTAGGCATCGCTGCAGTCATTTTGGAAGTAGTTTCCTGGCAATGATTCCCAAGCACTTTTCAAGCTCTCCTCTCCAACAGTTCTTTTTCATCACCGGGGCATTTGCTCCCAACTTGCCTATCAAGCTCATCCCATGCAGCTCAATGGGAGAAAGATCTGGACACTGGGGTGACCAAGTCATAATTCTCAAAACCTTTTGCTTCTCTTATGAATGGATGTAACTTTGGCATAATTTTGATGAATGTTTTGGATCGTTGTCCTGTTGAAGAATGAAATTTTGACCAATAATTTGTAAACCAGATGGAATCGCGTCTGAAGGATGGAATGGTAATTCTCTTTCTTCATAATTACTTCAACTTGGAGCAATTCTCCAGATCTCTCTCCCTCAAAACACTCCACAGCATTGGGGGTTTGCAGAGCAATTGCATGAGCAGACTGTAGCAAGTTAATCTCAAAATGATGTGGGAGAAGGCAGACAGGAGCTATTGAACAGAATGTTAAAACACATCAGCAGGGAGTTGGAACAACTGGAGTGCTGCACTAATACAGACTGATGCCTTCATTACTAATCATTTCTTAAGCCATAGTGGCTACATNAGTGCTGCACTAATACAGACTGATGCCTTCATTACTAATCATTTCTTAAGCCATAGTGGCTACATATAATGTGCTCTTGACAAATTCTTCTTAAAAAGTAATTAGTTACATTTAGTTTATATATTTTTGTCATTTCTTGTGCAATAAACTGTAAATTGATTTTTTTTTTTTTTTTTAANTTTTTTTTTTTTTTTTTAATCTATGGGTGGTCTCAAACTTCTGGCCTGTAGTATAGGCGCTGCAATTACAGACGAGCTAATTTCACAAATCAGACAGAAATTAGACTTTTTAGAGACCCAAAAATGACGTGTCAATTTAAAAAAAAAACAAACTATAATGAAAATTTAAATGTACAGACTGTCAGTCGCTCTTGGTATTTAAAAAAAACAAAACTGAGATGAAAAGCCCAAGATGATGCACATCCACACTGTTGTTTTTCACAATCCTCTCCAAAAACTGTATTACTCTGAGAAAATGAATGGTCTGTAATATCCTTGTAATATTCTAGATGCGGTGAAGGTGAGCATCAGTGCTGCAGGCTGCAGACTATTGTGCAAGAATAATGCAAAGACTGGTTTAGAAGTATGATGAAACAGGTATGTTTTTAAACTGAGGAAGACAAATGAGCCTGAGGGAAACATAAAACAGATCGCAATCTGAACACTGTTAAAGTAATTTGTACTATATGTACTGAGATCAGAAACTAACATCTTTCTTTATCTTTCATACAGATCTCCACTCACTAAAAGAGTGAAGGACACCTGATGATACTGGTGGAAATGACAAAATAAAGTGTTTTACATTCCAACCGACTCAGGTCTTCTTACCTGTTGTCTATAAACATAGCAGGCTGCTATGGCAACCATAGTCGACTCCCCTATGAAACCAGCCAGGAGGGACCCGACCCCGAGTGTGGCCCCGTGGACCCTGAAAAGCACGAGACGTATCATCAATCACATATCCTGCTGAAAATAAAGTAAAAGATGTTTAGCACATTTCATTTTTCTGCAGCCTGTATTATAAATGTAAGAGTCAATGCATCTTCTTCTCCTACTTCTCTGCTGAGCAGGCAGTTTCTCACCAACTTGTTTAGCTTAGTCAGGCATAAACACAGGAATTGTGAAGCAGTGAGACGCAATCCTGCATCAAGTAATAATGCAGTAAGCCTCAGTCATGACTCTCGTTCTCTGAAGTGTTGTTTTACCCCATATAAGGCAGCACGACCAGACTGGTGATGAGGACGATGATGCGCAGAACCGAGCTGGGAGCCAGAACAAAGGTCTTCTTCAGGGTCATGAGCCATCCCGTCAAATGAGCCCGAACAGTCACTACGCACATATACACACAGACACACACACAAAATGGAAAAATCACCCCGCTGTGAAGCNACAGTCACTACGCACATATACACACAGACACACACACAAAATGGAAAAATCACCCCGCTGTGAAGCACGGCCTGCTTAAAGCCGCAGCAGAAGCAGGAAGTGAAGTTCAGAAAGGAAAACACAGCTGGAGCCGATGCTGAGTAATGTCTGACCAATTTTCTTACCTGGGAGAGGAAAAAAAGAGAAAATTCGGAGCGGGACCACACACAACTCAGCAAAAGCGTACTCCACCCCGATGACATCAACCAGGATTTTGTCTGATATGTGAGGACTCCAAAACACCACAAAGCAAAGCTGGACACAATGAACAAAAGAAAATTCATTCGGCATTTGCTGCACCACAATAGCATCATGCTACACGCCTGATTAGAATTCATTACTTCATTAAATCAAAGGCTTTCAGGGCTGAATTTGAATATTTGAATTCCCTTTGAAGCTCACATAAAACAAGCACACGCGACACTATTGTTTCTAGAAACAGTTATGGAGGCAGGTGCAGCATCTCCAAAGCACCGCAAACTTATTAACCATGGAAAGTGTTTAATATGAATATAAATAGCCTAGCAGCATCAATCAGAAAATGAATACAACTATTTGTTTGCAAATTGAGTCATACTTAAGACGGGGGGGGGGGGGGGNGTAAATGAAAAACCTACAGAAACAATATGCCATGCAGCTACAATCATATATTTGAATATAAGTAAAAACAATCACGAGACTTTTATGAATTAGGAAGTGGCAAAGCTTTGATCTGGTATCGTGGTTTCTAAACACCTCAACTAAAATACTTGAATATATTACTTCCAACTCAGATGATTTCATTCGGCATCAACCTACCGGCTATCATTATCTTAGCTAACAGGCCGTGTCATCACTAATTTGTGCGGTTCGAGGCTAAGCCGCCGTCTCCTGTGAGTCAGCCGCGGTAACAAGGTGAGGCATCCACATGTTCTCACAAGCTGTTTTCATCATGTGAAATAACAGCACATAACTCTCGTTCTTTTCAAACACACCTAGGCTGAGATGTTTGAGCCCCNCCCCCCCCCCCGTTTTTCATTCTGCTTCCTTCAGGTGGAACCAGAGCAAGTCCTGGCACGATGGACGTCAGCTCCTGCTTGTTTTTCACAGAAAGGCCGTACCCATGCGCCTGCCGTACCTACACACACCCACAGTTATGTTTACACGCGCCCCCTCCTCCTCCTGCTCTTCCTCCTCCTCCTCCTCCTGCTGCTGCTCTTCCTCCTCCTCCTCAGACCCAACCACAGCCACAAACTTCCTGTTTTTCTTATTCAGAGGCATATATATCGGGCAAAGTCTCCTTTTACTTTGCAGAAAGTTTGTATCGTAGAGTGTTGTTGTCGATCTGCATGCGCAATTTTCGCTCACGTTTTGCTGAAACAAACACTCGAACGTGCACAATGTGGCTGCAGCATTCATTACTGAGCAGAAAGTCACCTGCCAGAGGCTTTTGGAGCATGTTAGCTGATATGTTTTATGTGAATACCTGTTTTATGAAACTCTTTAAAAGCTTGTGCAGGAGTATTAGAGGAAACAAAAGCCCCTTAGCAACAAGTTCCACCCTAATGTGTGTCTGCAACCTGAAACCGTGACAAGACGGCTTAAGAAAAAGATGTACAGCAGGCCTGCACTAAGCTGTAAACCCTTATCAGTTTGAACATCAGTATAAATCTGTATCAAGATAATTATCTGTCCTAAATTTGGCCTTTGACTAGACACGATCACAGATGATTTCGCTGAGACCTTTGACAGAGTTACCTTTGGCATACTTCACAAAAAAACTATGTCAGACAGGTTTCTGCATAACACTGCCAGTCATGAAACTAAATCTTTAACCACACGCATCTTCCAGATCTCTGACATGATGAGATCATGTAATCAGAAGAGAGTGCAACCTACTAGTTTTTTTTTTTTGTTTGAAGCAAAACATTCTGCCTGTCAGCGATGCACAACATCATGTCTCAACTTTCTCCTTTTAAATTTGTGCTGGATGGGATCTAATTGAAGAAGTACATAAATGAACTAATGTGCCTTTAGTTTGAAAAACAGTATAAATGAGCACTTTTGCTTGCATAGTATATGTTACTTTTTTTTAAACAGCACCAAGAAGACATTACCTACTGTAAGAGTGGTCACTGTCTGCTGTAAACATACATTCCAAGCGTGGGACTTCCTGTTATGGAAATTTAATATGAAATTTTATACTAGACATGCCATCTACTGCAGTTCCTCTTGTTGGAATAACATTTTGTCTAAAACAACATTGTGCAAAGCTTTAATTGGTTCCATTATTTGGGAGGAAATTGGCTGGCTGTTCCATTTTTTCTGACTGAAATTTCAGCTCCATGTTCGCGATTCTTTTAACACAGAACCAAAAATAACAGAAGAACAAACAGTCAACGGCATTTGTTAAAGCGATTATTGAATCAATTCACTGCTATGGTATCAAGGTGTGGTTTGGTAACCTAACCGTTAAACTGAAATCACAAATCAATCCCCAGGACGTGCAGGGAAAATCATAGGCCAGCTTCCCCTCACACCTTACAAGAGCTATTTGAAGAATCAGCCATTTAACAAGCAAGGAAAATTTATATCTGATTTAAACCACATACTCCATAAAGAGTATGAGCTCTTACCATCAGGTCAAAGGTATCGGCTCTAAAATTTAACTCAAATAAGTATAAATTCTCTCTGGTGCCACTTTCAACAAAATTAAGGGTTAATCAATATCACTAATATAATATAGGATTATTATCCCTCATTATGCTTGCCCTAGTTTCTGTACAGGTTCTATGGTTAATTTTATCACCATCGTCGTTTTATATTCTTACAATTATTATTATTCTGTTGGATGTTAGCTGATGCTAAATTAATTGCGATTATAGTTATTGAGTCATATAACAGCCTTGGCATGATGAAGTACTTCATATTCTGTATAGATTACACAACAACTTATGCATGTATGGATATTTTATAATGTTCTTCTTATTATCAGTACTGTGGTTTTTATTCTAGCAATGTACTGTAGCACGTAGCACTTTTTTTTTGACGATGTGTGTATAGCTGTATTTGAGGTTTGAATGTAAAATAGTTGTGTATGCAACAGCAACCTTGATGTCTAAGCCAAATTTCTCCTTGGAGACTAATAAAGTTGACCTTGTTTTCACCATAATCTGTGATCGGTACATTTCTGTGACTGACAAAAGTTTCATACCAACTTACCGTGAGCGACAGAGCCAGACAGCAGAATGTAAACTTTTTAATGTGCGACTTGGTGACTGGGCTGCTGGAGTTCAGCTTGTTGCTGGGATTGTTCTGTTGGTAAGAGAACAGTATTAGCGGCGTTGTAGGAAACCCATAGAAGAAGCATTTGTAGGGGAGTCTGGTTTACCTTGTCAAAGGCAGGGTACACGGCTCTCAGCTCGGTTAGCCAGCCGTACGGCATGTGACCCACCGGGTATGTAGCCGTCAGCACGGCCACGGCCTGGAATGACAAAGTCAGAGGAGCTCTAAGTCATCAGCATGCCGCCACTTTCATGTCAAAAATACCACGCGTGGCAACATGGCAAAATTATCGACAGCCGACTCACAAAAGCTCACATCAGAGTAAGTGTTACTGTCCTAGCAGCATGCGGTCATTTGTTTTGTTTTGTTTTTTTTTACAAATTTATGATTGGATAACAGCCTCTGGCTTGTGTCTCAAACAACAACGGGCAGCGTCAGGCTTTGCATGGGAACAGCAGGGATGCGTCCGAATGTTTTCACTCAGTGTAATCATGCCCTGAGCTCCGCATGAACACGGTGAATCACCAAAACCACTAGCAGCCAGTGTTTGTCAATGATTTCCAGGTCATTCTGGTAAACAGCTTTGTATTGTGTGTGTGTAGTACTTAGGGTCTCCACAAGCCAGAAAGCTCC
The DNA here is from genome assembly GCA_014773175.1 of Lucifuga dentata. Lineage (NCBI taxonomy): Eukaryota > Metazoa > Chordata > Actinopteri > Ophidiiformes > Bythitidae > Lucifuga > Lucifuga dentata. Next base: position 35,057 of record VXCM01001351.1, read on the forward strand.
AGAGAGAGTTTGTTAGCATCTGCTGTTTCATTTGCAATAACTTGAAGGGAAAATTTAGTCCACCTGCTTTATGTAGCTGTAAAGTCTGTCTATAATACTACCAGTATTATACGCTAAGAATAGTATGTGGCAGCTACTGAAATTATTATGACTGATTTAATAAGAAAAACACTATGTAAAAATGTGCAAAAAATTAGCTGCAGGACCAGATTTTGATCAGTACTGATATATTTGGTGAATTAAATGTCTGACAAACCTCCGTAGCATCAGAGGTCCCTTTCAGGTCACGAGACACAAAGAGATTGACGATGGGTCGACTGATGCGCTGAGTCGCCAGGATGAGAGCCAGAGGCCACCAGAAACTCAGCATCTTTTTGATGGTGGCGTCTCCCTGCAACATAATCAATCATTCTTTAGATCAGGCGTGATTTATCACACCTTTTAAAACAAAAAAAAAAAAAAAAAAANCAAAATTCTTAAAGAGACAACACTTACCCCCACGTCAAGTCCACTGGAGTCTGGGATGCTGTCGTGAATATTACAATAATAACCCAGACCAACAATGGCGAAACGGACGAAGGCACCCATATACAGGGAAAGGATCGGGATGAGTAAAGGCTCCACGCATTCCAGGTTGCTGTGGAGAAGAATGGCCACAAACACAATCTGCCAACGAGAGAGAGCAGCTAACATCAACACCATAAAACATAGGACACAACATTTTATGGTTTCGTTTGTTCCTGTCAGACATGTTCAACACTTCTACATAATGTGTTATAATCATGATAACTACTATTCTTAAAAGCACTGTGATTAAAGGACCATACCATCCATTTTGCATGTTTAAGCCTAATATATTCAATTTTCACACACATGATGTTACTGACAATCATTTCCCAAAGCATGATACTGGAATGGTGAGTTAAAAAAAAAAATTTCCTGCCTTCCAGACCGCCACTGGTTTCAGTTCATTCTGGTACACTATTAAAATCAACTTATTGATACTTGAAATGTTCTTGGGATAGGTAATCCATCATCACAAACAATACGTGTATTCAGGTTTTTTCAAAGTTTCGTAATTTTAGCGTTTAAGCGCAGTAAAAAGCACAGAGTGAATGTATGTCTATAGTCCCAAATATAGTCCCAAAAGACCTGTGTTTATTGAAAAATTTTAACAACCGTGACTATTAGCAGGCAAAACATCGATTTTTAAGGTGGGTGTATCGCTTGAATATTTGATTTTGAAAGATTAACAGATTTTTTGCAAAATATCAGGAAAGCTGAAATATGGTTTTTATCCTTCAGGAAATGATTGTCAGTAACCTTGCATCTATGAATATTGACTATATTAGGCTCAAACATGCAAAATGGGTGGGTATGGTCCTTTAACTCTTACACTGTGACAATATTCAATCATTTTGTATGAATACATCCCACTTTGCTTTCAAACAGTGTTCAGATGTGCAATTTTATAATGTGGTCTTGTTCTAAAATATAATGAAGGAACAGAAGTCATCACCTGGGCCACAACGTCAGAGATTGATGCTGAGCCGACTATGACGCTATACTTGTGCTTGAGAAGTATCCCTGCATGAATCCACGCCTTCAAATAGAAGAACGAGCAGAGATGTTACCCAGCGCGCCAATCCATGCTCCAAACAAAAGCTGCATTTTGACCATTTTCCTCAAACACAGCTGGATGACCGGCTCGATAATGGCATTGATCTGAGCGATAAATCTGAGGACAGGCTATCTCTTGAAACTGGGCAAAGGATTAAAAAACACGTGTTTCTATCAGTTTATCTCATGCATGATAAAATGTCTCATCACTCACGCATAGAATAATCCAGCCCTACTGTGCACTCACCATTGCGTCCAGCAAAGGGAATGCAGCCAGGTATAAGAAGGCCTTCCTTGTCTTGTGCCCCACAGACTCATCCACATGGTGGAGCTTATTAATGATGTAATAACCTAAATCTGTGTAAGCTGGAGGAAAGGAAGGAAAACACAGGTGAGCAAAGAAAAATGCTATTTATCCCCAAAATATTAAGTTATCTAACCTTTCTGAAGCAGTGTGTGATATTTTGAATTCAATTTTACAGTTAAGAGGCATCAGAAAGTGGACAAATAAGGAAACTATTGCTTTGCCACAAGTAAGAAAACTCCAAAAAAATGTACAGAAAGCAGGTTTAACTTCAGCATCTCTTCAAACACATACCTATCAAGATATGAAGGGAAAATGCAATGATCCCAGCCGCCACCATGCAGAACACAGCCTTTCTCCGATCCCTTTTGCTGTTGACAAACACCAAGCCCACATTCTTGAAGTCGCTCATGGGTCCGGTAAAGAACTTCATCAAGGAATAGGCCAGGCCATAGCTGGCCAGCATTTCCACTGCATCCTCTTTGACTGTGGCTATGCCTCTGTTGAGAGCCTGAAAGAGATATTATGAGTGAGCAAGGGGGGTGGGGGGATGGGACAGCAGGAGGGAAAGAGAAGTTCAGTTTGGTAGTGTGTGTGTGTGATAGACAGCTCACATGACCATGACTTAGCCTATTTTTTTTTATCTGTGATCAGACAATTGCCATTGCATGATGACCCTAAACTCTGACTTCATAAAGAAATGAAAAACTATTCGCCTTACAATGACAATTAAAAGCAGATCTTTGACTGGTGCAAAACAATGAGAACCATTATAATGTCTGTCGCACAACATGCAGAAAAAAATGGCTTTATTTCAGTTTTACATTCAAAAAAAAAAAAAAAAAAAAANAAAAAAAAAAAAAAAAAAACTACCACAGCTGCCACTTTTCCACTGAAGGACTGTGTGCTATTTATACCAGCTAACAGGGCCATTACATAAGCTTAATCCTAACCTCTCCAAGCCTCAGTGTGTTTTTGCTACTCTATCTGTCCAGGGTCCCTTGGGTAAGAACAGCCACAAGATCAGTCATCTGGCTGAGAGGGACCAGGAAATGTCACAGCAGGGAATGAAATCATTAAAGCACACACACACACAGACACACACTCAGAAAAAAAACCCTGCTGCTTTGACCTCATTATCTACCATCATCTACAATCAGATACTGATTAATCAAATGGCAAAAAAATCAGAGTCAGGCATTATGGTGCCTGAATGATAAATAAGACACTGAACCCACCAGAGCTGATTGGTTTACACGAGTGGCGACGTTTTCTGCAAAGACATCAGTGCTGGTGAAAATAAACAGGCCTTCTTTCCTAAATAATACATATTACGTGCTAATGGATATCTTCAGTCCATCTGTCTGCCAGCTAAGCTAGCTTTAGTCTCAGCACAAACAGCTTCTGTGACTGAATAAACTGGTTCGTAATATTCTGTGTCTTAAATATGATGATTTGTTTTGTCTAGTTGTTTAGACCGGATGAGGCAGCAGATGTGGGGGAAAAAAACGCTGTTTTTCCTGGGGCTGAATTAAAAAGGCGTTATAATAAAGACCTTAGCCGCTGCTAGCAAAGGCAAAGCTGTGATCTGTTGTTATTGACGTGCAAAAAACAAACAATCGCGTTATATGATCACAAATGTTACCTGTTCGCCGAGGTCGATGGCAACGTTGGTGATCGCCAGAGGCACCAGAAAGCGGAGGAGAGGCCAGTAAGGGCTGAGGGATGGAAACTCCACCATAGTACAAGCCGGGATGACAGAACGAGGAGCATCTGCCTCGGTCTTGATTGATTAATGATGATTATCGGCTACAGCGGAGTTATGAAGCACCTGTACTGAAGAGAAACCGGGAGGTCAACAGGGACGGCGGGAGGAGCGGAGGCGCTCCGGTAACGGCAGCGGTTCACCAAGCGTCGGTGCAGAGCGGAGGCGAAGGTCATAGGAAATTTCAGAGCGGTGCATCTTCCTCACAAATCATCATAGAGGGGGTTGAGGAAGATGAAGGATGACATCAAACCGCGCCGTTATCTAGGCGAAAACACCACCGACATGACCGGCGGTGAAGATTCTGCTAAAAACGATAATCCGTTGTTTTGTACCCGCGTGTAACTGCGCCTATGCTGGGCTGGCTGGCTGCTGTGGACCCTCCCCGCTGATTGAGACCCACTGTCACACGTGGGCCAGGCATCCCGGCCGTGACGTCATCGCCGAACCTGGCTGCTGCTGCTGCTGCGTCACGTTTATGAAACTTGTATGTGCGTTCCGTTTTAAAGGTAGAGTGAAAATAAAACACAAACCAATGATGTACTGGCTCATTTAAAGCGTCTTCGCAATATTATTTACGTTTATTTATATACGTTTTGAACAAGTCCATCATTAAATATTAAGAAAACAACTTGGAATGACTCGGGCGAGTTAAAAAGTACAAGTGATACAGAAATAAAATGTTTTTTAACACAGTGAGAAAGTCTCATACATGTGCTGACAATACTTTTATCAAAATTAACCAAAATGTGTTTTGTTCTGTAAATTATTTTTATGATGTCACCTAAATATCCTTTATTAGGTAAATAATGTATATAAGCACTGATATGGCAACAATGCAATACTGACCCCTGGTGGACAAACCAGGAAAATTCACCTAATTTGTTCGAAAGTTATTGAACAAATGAATACATTAATGCAATAATTGCTTATTTTGTTAAGCGGTTGATGTCAGACTTCACAAAGACGCAATCTTTTTCTCCTTTTTACACAGTCTTCAATTTTAAATTCCTTGTGAACTGGGAACATGCTCCATACATTTTAAAGGACCATACCGAACATTTTGCATGTTTGAGCCTAATATATTCAATTTTTATGCATGTTATGTTACTGACAACCATTTCTCAAAGGGTGAAACCGTATTTCAGCTTTCCTGATATACTGCAAAATCTCTTAATCTTTCAAAATCAAATAGTCAAGCAATACACCTTAAAAATCGATGTTTCGCCTGCTAATACAGCCTAATGAAGTCACAGCCGTTTAAACTTTTCAATAAATGCAGGTCTTCTTTTGGGACTATATTCCCCATTGGAAACATACATTCACTCTGCGCTTTTTATTGCACTTAAATGTTAAAATTACAAAACTTCAAGAGAAAAAAAAAAAAAACCCCGAACATACGTCGTGTTCACAAAAAAAGATTAAATCACCCTTCTAGTAGTATGCTTTGGGAAATGATTGTCAGTAACATTGCGTGTATGAAAATTGAATATATTAGACTCAAACATGCAAAATGGCCGTATGGTCCTTTAAGGACCATATCGGCCATTTTTATTATTGACGAGAGTAAATTCTGTAGTTCTCTGAGCAATGTTTACTGAGAACAGAAAGTTGTTTGGGCTCCTGGATGCTGAGGGAGGTTCTGTAAAGATTTTAACAGCTGACACAGTCTTTTATGAGCAGCAACATGTCATTCTTATCAGCTATAAATAATGTCAGAGGTTTAATGAAGGGTCCATACTTGCATGCACACTTTGTGAGCTCAATTCTAAACTTGATGTGTAATTTGTTTATAATGTCAGTAGTTTTCATTACATCTGCTACTAGCTCTTTATGGGACTCCAGTTGTCTTTTGGGGAGGAAATTAAACCACTGTAGTCATTTTGTTAAGAGAGAGAGAGAGATTTTGGATAACAAATAATGTACTAAAAGTTGAAAAAGTACCTGAAAGTTCTTGTGGTTGCCTCTGAATGCAGGAAGTAGCAACTTTGAACCAAATTCATGATGCTGGAATTAAGATAATCATGTCAGTTGGAAATTAGGGTTTACAAAGTTTAAATTTAAAAAAGAAAAAAAAAAATCACTGAACTCTTCAAAACTGCCTCGATCATTTATTCAACATAGATGTTTGAATGTACTCAATACTAAGAACAAGGAAACCTTAACATTTATCGGAATCCACAAGTTTTGTAGATTTTACAGCACTCTGGCTCCAGCTAGTCTATGCTGCACATTTGTATGCAAACCTTTAAGAAAGCATAACTGCGCTGTCAATATTGACAACAGGGATTAGGAATCTAGATATAAGAAGTGTGGTAAAATTCCTTGCAAGAATGTGTGTTCACAAGACAGATTTTGAAATGCTGTGGTTCTCCAGCGAATTCGATGTTTGAAAAGCTATCTTGGCTCTGTGTAATTTTTAAGATTTGTTTTAGATAACATGTAAACACAACACAACCAACATTCAGCAGGCATACAGCTCCTGCTAATGTTTGGTAATGTATCTAAAGTAATTTTTGCTTTTTAGACCAGCATTTACCAAAATTCAAACATTTCATGTTGAATAACTTACAAATCAAGTCACTAACTATAAAAATATATATAAAGCTTCAATTTTCAATTTCTTGTTCCAAATATTTCAAATCCCAAAATAGCATACTATTTTTGTAATGTTATATGAATACGATTTGTATTTGCACATAAATTTTCATCTTAACCTTTCCTTTCGGGTACTGTAACACACCCTCTAGTGGTCATATTGCAGTCCTTGGTAATAATACCTGAGAAAACCTGATTGAGATGTGATCCCTGCACACAAGTCATTTCACTCTGTCGCACACATTAACACAAACACTTTACCCAAAGTATCTGACAAGGGGAAACAGTTGTTCCCCCTTGTCAGAGGTCTCTGTCACTGTTGTCACTGTTTCTAACAAAATCTTCCATAAAATAAGACAGTATAACCCCCTACAGACATTTTAACCAGTGCTGATGTGATCAGGAAGTACAGTATTCTATAATATATAATCTATGTTTGAGGATAAGAGACACTCTGACTTCATGGTTTGATGACTGGGTTCATTTCAAGAACATCTCAGTATCAGCACCTCATAATATTTTAATCAATGTAAATGTTTTAATCTATGAACTGAAATAAAAGGGTCATACAGAAGACGTGTTATCAACTTTAAATTCTGACAACAAATCATGTGTATGAATGGATGAAAATCCTAAACTTACCCTCAGATCAGGCACATCATGGCATCTCCCTGAATGAGAAGATGAATCCTGCAGGATGAGAAATCTCTTTCAGTTTGAACACCAAGAGCCTCAGTCTTATTTTTTTAACCATTTTTTTTTTAGATTACAGCTAATAGCAAGTGTGAATGTCAAATCAGCTTGTGTTCAAGTCCATCTGTGGTATATTTATGTATGAACTGACCCTTATTGTTCTGGAGGAGAGCAGGAGAAGGTTGTCAGGCTGAGTTTTAAACAGCTGCAGCTCCTCAGTGATGCGGCTGTCATCTCCATCAGAGCTCACTGCCTCCCACCAGTCTGAGCACAAGAAAAAGGAAGAACGAAGTTAACCCTGGAAGGATGCAGTATAATTCTCTGGAAAAATCTTATATGTGGAAAGAAAACTGACCCCAATTTCAGCATGAAGGGAATCTACTTCCATACCAATATCAATATCACCATGCTTGTCTGCCCAGTGACGTGACTCGACTCATGACGTCTGCCAGTCGCTGAACCATGTCCTCCATCAGACGGTACTTCTTTACCAACACCAGGGTTGTGTCTGGTTGGTTTAGAGAGAATAACACACCACTGGTCCTCATTGTAGAAGAATGTGAGCAAATGAGTATTATCCTGCGTGTTTTTAGGACACACAAGTTAATTTCATTGACTTACCTTCACTTTTCATGCCATTTTCTATCCTGTTTGAAGGTTTATATATACAGTATATATATAATTTACCACGAACACACTGCAGGTTAGTCTACATGTAACTATGGGTAGGCTGGCAATAACTACTCTATTGTCACTGTCAATAATTAATGATACAATTAGCTCTTGAGCAGTCTGACAGAGCTGCCATGCTATCGTTGTTTGCTGCTTACGCTGCAACCTCATTTCACCGACTAAGCAGCACAGGAATTGATTTTTTTCCCCATGCTGTGGCTGTGCTGAAATCTGAAGAAGCACATGCACATCCTATATTTATCTGTCTGTTAGACTTTCTGTATGAGGATTTATCTAACGATCCATCTCTTCATCTAATATTGTTAGTGCATGTGTGTTTATATGGTTGTCAAACACAGCCAGAAGTTTGGTGCGGTAATGAAACCACAGGACATTATGGATTTTGGGGTGAGGGTTTGGCAATATTTAGGAAGCTTATTTCACAAAATAATTATAATTCTAGTATGCAGAAACTTTTTTTGTTTTTTAATATACTATATGTTAGCATAGTTATGGTAGCAGAGGTATACACATACAGATTTCTCAGTTTTGTCATAATTTAGAGAGCCACGACACCTTAAGTCCCTCTCACCTATTTCAAATCGCAACCCTGAATGGAAAATAGATTATAATCCCAGTTGGTTTTATAAATCTGCACTTTATATAGTCTGAAAATCAGAAAAAGTAGAACCAAAATAAATGGAAGAAGAAAACTCAATCAAACGTCCATCTCTCCACCTCTTCTAGCCAGCACTTATCAGAGGAAATGATGCCGGCCAGTCTCAAAGCTTCCCTCTGTGCGTCTAGGGACTCTGAAACACACACAGTAACACAAGAAACATCTGGGGCTGACAAACACAATGACCACAATACAAGGGTCTGATGTTTATGATCCCTATCCTCCAAAGCGAGGAAAGGAGAGAGGGGATGAAGGCATAGAGGAGAGGAAATGAGCTGAGAGTTCAGTTTTGGGATTTCCTTATTCAATCCCTTAAACCCATCAATCTCCCATCTTTCGTTTTTTTTGTGCTCATGCCTCCTCCTCCTCTCTGTTCTCTTAGGCTTCATTTATTGGCTCCTCCGCTACTGCTCATCCACTCATCTATTGATTTAGTTTTTCCTTTGAAATCACGAGGAGCTCATGCATCCATTACCATTTCTGAACCACATATCCCTCAGCAAGCCGATGGTGGACTCCCTTATTCAAAATAACATCCCACAAAGTATTTATGTGTTAAATGACTGCAATAGAAGCAACAACATTTTCAAGAAGAAATACTGTTCATAATCATTAAATCATAATCCATAAATGTTACATAAGATTATTAGCCATATCTGTGAACCACATAAAATCTTCACACCAAATGAAGTCAAGTGTTTAACAGGTTTACTCACGTATTTCCATTTGAATATTAGGCTACACTTTCACATGTACATACTGTAGGATTCCTTTAAACGTTTAATAAAATATGGCTGTTACATTATTTTTGGTGATTTGTCATTTCATCGGCAACATTACTTTCACTATCTTGAATGCTTGATTCGAATTAAATTAAAAATAGGTAAATTGCTGGTTAATATTTCCTTAGGTTTTTCTCTTTCTTGAGATGATTGTAAATAGCACATCCTACTCTACCCAAAGGCTTTTTCACAATTTAGTTTGATATATATTTCTATATTTAAATTAGCATGACACAATACTTTCTCTCAATTAATGTAATATTTTCTTAGTTAGACCTGACCCTGCCTTACTGTTTTACAAACTTTATTGCCAAAAAGAAGTTAATTTACAATTATATGAAAGGCAGTTTGCTAATCAATTAGTCAATTTATAGTAAATTAACCAGCAAGTAATCAGTAAGTAAATGATCAAGTAAAAATGCCAGAAAATCTTCTCTGTTCTCTCTTTCCTATTGTGAATTAAAATCTATCTTGGTTTTCTGGATGTTGTTCAAACAAAGCGAGCATTGTCAAAGACATCACATAGAACTCTTCGGAACTTGTAATGATCATCTGTCACAATATTTAACTGCCTTTTACTTGAATTTCTTTGACAAATTGGGCATTGAACATTTTTGAAATTCTTGATTCCCACAGACTTTCTGCTCATGTGGACAGATTATGAATAAAAGTTATACAGACGGTTTATATTTGGGGGAAAAAAAAAAAAAAAAAANGAAAAAAAAAAAAAAAAAGCTACACTATGTTTTAATATCAGAACAGTATTTGGAAACCAGTTCATTGCAGGGTTTTATCGTGAAAACACACCTGTTTCACTTGTCGGGCTGGATGTTGTGCAGTCCTGGTGCACTTTGTCCAGCAGAGGGCGCTCCAAGTCCGCTCATTTCCCCCTCCTACTGCAGCAGAAAAAAAGCTTCATTCAAAAGCTGCGCTGACATAATTCCTTTAATTACTTCCTTCCTGTAATTAATTAGTATCAATCTGTGCAACCTCAAAAACCAAGCTACCCTACCAAGAGAAACTGCAGTTTTGTTTGTACATGCTAGCCTGCATTACTCACAAATAATTTTCTCAGTAATTGAATCCACCTTGTTCAGCCAATTAACTGTTGCCAGCACCTGTAGTCAAATACGAGACTGAAGTTAAGCCACAAGTAAGTTTTACAACGCTTTTATCATGAAATTATTGCTTGATATGCTGTGTGAGAGAATTAATGTCTTATTTCTCGCTTAGTCAAAAAATATCAATGGCAAATGGGCTTAAATAAGCAAGCGTTATCGTCTCACCTTAGTTGTGGGTTAATTACGCTGCAACCCAGGAGAGATAAAAGACTGGGTTAATTTCCCGAGTTATTTTTTGTAGGTTTTTATGTTTTAGGTGGTAAAATAACGAAATAATTCGAACTAATAATCACTCACTCACTCACTATAATAATATTTTCCCGTGTTTCCCGTCAATGGAAGCAAGCGTTTACTCTACTCTGACCCCTCCCTCTTCTTTTACCATCGATGAAGTAGACCCGGTGTAAAGATAAAAATATATCAACCATCAAACAAACAAGTTATCTTTACGGATGCATTTCTTTGTAACATAAACAATACGAAGATGGTTTCTGGTTAAAATATTTTGGGTGTGTAATAATTTTAATGCCGATGAATGTTTCGCGGGAAAAATGAGCGGAGGGATACAGCAGCGGAGGAGTACAGTAAAACGGTCTTTTTATTGAAGGCGGAGGAACGCTCAGCTGTGATTCTCATGCCGCCGCTCGTGTATGACGTGTTGCAGCTCTAAGCTCCATGCATGTTTTACCAAGCCTCACTGAAAGCGACTGCAACATCTCTCTGCAAGGATTTAATGTCACTATCCTACTGGAATAACTTCCCTCATCTTTTCTTGTCTTTTGGGTCGATTTCACCCAGTTTTTTCTCATTGGCAGTTGCAAATCTAAGGTAAGGAGTAGGTTTGTGGAGCTTGTACGTCATGTTCCTAGACCAGTTGGCCAAACAGAGAAAAGCGTTGGTTTTTGTTAAGTGAAGGGAAAGTTTTTTTCCCCTGTTGGACCTCAAATATGTTTAATTTCCCGGTTAACTTTATGCACCCGTTGCAGCAGTGGTGCATGCATGCAAGGCGCGCAAGAAGGTGAATGTTTTGGACTTCCATGTGATGTTGCTTACACTTAACGTTGCATGCAGGAATAGTGCTAAGCAGCTGCTCTTTGCTTTGAAACTGCAGACGTTTACTGAATCCACAACTAATATCACCCATTTTCTTTTACTTTTCTCACCTAGCTTCACAACAAGGAAAGGGACACCGGAGACAACATGCCGCTGAATTCTAGTTTGCCAAGTAAAAACTACGATTATGACTACGATTCTCTGCAACCATATTTCTACTATAACAACGATGAGGAGGATTTCTACCCTCAGCAGCTCCAGCCTCCGGCACCGAGCGAAGACATCTGGAAGAAATTTGAACTGCTACCGACCCCTCCCCTCTCTCCCAGCCGCCGGCCGTCCCTGTCAAGCATTTTCCCATCCACGGCAGATCAGCTGGAGATGGTGAGCGAGTTCCTGGGCGACGACGTGGTCAACCAGAGCATTATCTGCGATGCAGACTACTCTCAGACCTTCCTCAAGTCCATCATCATTCAGGATTGCATGTGGAGCGGTTTTTCTGCTGCAGCCAAGCTGGAGAAAGTGGTGTCAGAGCGGCTCGCCTCCCTCCACGCCGCCAGGAAGGAGTCGGCGGCCGGTGACAGCGCCGGTGCCACAGCCTGGAGGCTGAACAGCAACTACCTGCAGGATTTGAACACGTCCGCCTCGGAGTGCATCGATCCCTCGGTGGTTTTCCCGTACCCGATAGCCGAGACGCCCAAGCAGAGCCCCATGACACCGCGTAGTAAGGATTTACCGCTGGACACGCCGCCGAACAGCGGCAGCAGCAGCAGCAGTTGTAGTGACTCAGGTAAGCTGTGATTATGCATTCATGCACGCACACACACCTCTCAGTGCAGTTTGATGTTTCTGTTTCTCTGCTGAGTGTGCAATGATAGATGCACCAGATAAAACGTGCTATTTATAACTGCTCTTGATAAATGAGGCCAGTTTTTGTCACTGTGCTCCTTTTTAATTGACGTGATTTGCAGCAGGTAGAGGAATTGTGTTGTAGACTGCTGTGAGACTTGCTAAAGGGTCTGGCTGCAATGTTTAGCATTCAACATGTGTAGAAGGGAAAATGGATTGCTACGATTTTTTTTCTCCTCCTTTCCTACTATAGCATGCAGTGGAGTGTTGATTGGAATTCTGATGCTAATGCAGACTGTGATTGTTTTTCCCCTCTTGTGCTGCGTTCCAGAAGATGAGGATGGAGATGATGAGGATGACCAGGAGGAGGAGGAGGAGATTGATGTGGTTACAGTAGAGAAGAGGCAGGCAGTAAAGCGGTGTGACCCCAGCCCAGCCGAGAACAGACATGCCAGCCCACTTGTGCTGAAGAGGTGCCACGTCTCCACCCACCAGCATAATTATGCAGCCCATCCATCCATGAGACACGAGCAGCCGGCTGTCAAAAGGCTGAAGCTGGAGAGCGGCGGTGGCGGCAGTGGTGGTGGCCACAGCAGGGTCCTGAAACAGATCAGCAGCAACCGCAAGTGTTCAAGTCCCCGGACGTCTGACACCGAGGACTACGACAAAAGGAGGACTCATAATGTACTGGAGCGCCAGAGGAGGAATGAGCTCAAGTTGAGCTTCTTTGCCCTGCGGGACGAGATCCCCGAAGTGGCCAACAATGAGAAGGCAGCCAAAGTGGTGATCCTGAAGAAAGCTACAGAATGCATTTACAGCATGCAGTCAGATGAACAGAGACTCCTCTCACTCAAAGAGCAGCTGATCAGAAAAAGTGAACTTTTAAAGCAGAGACTTGAACATTTGCAGGGTTCTCGTGCTTGAGTTTGAATCAGACTTTTTGCCTTTGTTTTTGTTTTCTTGTTTTTTTTAATGCAAGTTCAGACAGTGTGTACAGTTGATATTGCATGCAAATGCAACAGGATTAAGTTTCTTGGAATCGTGTTTGATTTCAATGTTACAACTGCCTCAATTGAAGTTATGGGTGGATTAAATATTTAAAGTTTATTTTTATTAATAAAATATTAAAAATTGGGCCCAAACTGTTGAGGGCCCAAACTAAAATATAAATTTTTATGTTTTGTATATAATTAATATTTCCTAAGAAAATGTATTTTTGGATCTCAATTGTCTGGATGTTCAGACCTAGTTGTTTTCAGTGTTTGGTTTTTCCATTATGTTCCTAGATTCTTTTGAAATATAAAGACATTTCTTCTTGAATTTTGTGTCTTGGTTCTTCCAGTACAAAATGCTTCTGATTTCATTCCACTGAGCTGAAATATATGAATATAGAGCTGTGATTGCAGGTGACTAACATAGATCAGCAGTCATAGATCAGTGACAAATCTGCATTATTCAGTCTTATAGTGATGCTTGTGACATCAACAGTTTAGTGATCAAGTTTAAGTGTAACATTTTAAGTGAGGACAGTCCTACCTCATCTAGAATGTAAAAGTGTAGGCATGACTCATTTATAGCTGAACATGCAGTTTGGCTGCAGTCTGAATGCACTGCCATCATCAAGGAGACGAGGTAAGTGGAGACCATGATCCCTGATTTATGTTTAGAGATAAATCGCCTGAAGGTGCCACTCTGGCCCAGTTTAATCTAGAGGAGAGCGTTGCAGTTAAGACATTTAGAATATTGCAAGATAAATACAGCAAAGCACAAAACTATCAAGACAACTCATGTCTGCTTTGCTTCAATATATCCCAGAAAACGGCATGATGTCACCACTTAACGGAAAATAACTCCCACAGTTTCTCACATTTTAATGTCAGATTTGATTTTGTATGAAAACACAATAGAGTGGTTTATATACATATAATAACATTCAGAAGCACATAAATAGCATGTGAAGACTATTTTAGCACCAGTCAACTTGCAAGGTGGATCAGAGAGAAATATGTCACTTCTATGATAAAAAAAAAAAAAAAANAAAAAAAAAAAAAAAAATAGGATGCTCTATAAATATCACAAATGAATGCATGTAGAAAAATAAAGGAACACTGACATTTGAGATTATCTTTCTGTAAAACTCACTGTTGCCTGCACTAACACACAGTTAGGTCTCGTCATTAAAGGGTTATTACGCAGATTTTTCGGCAGGGTTTCCAGTCTTGCCAGGGTGACGTCACGCGTGCTCCTGAGCGCGTGGTCGCGAGCACATGGAAGTCACGTCGAGATTTGTGCGTGTGAGACGCGCGGCTGATCATCAGAATAAAGGGGAATAATGACAATACAGCAGCGCGGAAAGACGACATAAAGAAACCGGTAAGCGCCCTGCGTGGAGAAATGCAGCGTTTTCTGTCGATGCATGCATCATTTTCATCTAATCCTTTAATTAGAAACATTAATGCGTCTGATGATGCAAAGTAAAATCCGTGGATCTGTAATATAAAAAACAATTTAAAGAGGTAATATAATCATAACGACTTTGAAGAGGATATATTAGATAGAATATTTCATAATCTGTCTGGAAACTATTGTTCTGAAATGTTTTGTTTTTCGGTTTGCTTCTCCATTGTCTCTCCAACTCCATGTTTTACAGTAGATTTTTACAGCACCGTTTCTGTTAGCCTTTTGTTTCTTCAGCTGATCAAAATGATGATATACTTACTTTGCTTTTCTGTATTGAAGCTCACATTGTATCCTGGAGTCTCCATTCTCCACGGACCACAAAACCTGATACTGCTTCCAGCTTTGTTTTTATCTCTGTTGTCAATGGTTTGATTCATAACACAAAAGCAATAAAAGCCATCTATGATATCATGGGTATTACTCTCCCTTATCCTGAATTTATAGGCTGTTTTATGCAATATGTGACTCATTTATGTGCAGCAGAAAAAGAATAACTGTAAACTACATGTTTACTTTCCTGAGTGGGAGAGGCCTGAATGTGAAATGCTTTATATAAAAGCACTTCAGCAGCACTGATGGTGCATATCTGAGACATGAGGTAGCCTATAGGAGCACAGAAGATGGGATTAGTGTCATGATATCGACATTCTGGGTGGGTGGGCTGGTGTAATGAGCAGCGAAAGTGTCTTGTAACTGGGTGACCCGAGTTCAAACTCTGTGGTATTAAGCATCTGCCTTGTTGTCTGCCAATAAAACGCTGAATTCCTGCCAGTTTAGGAGGTGCTGTGACCTAATGGTGGCAGAAAAGAAGTTTCCCTTCAGGGATTATCAAACAGCATCACCTTTGAATGAGGAGACCTTGCTTTGCTTGCACAGAACAGAAGACCAGACTGATCTCACTATTTGCCCTGCCAGGTATAGAAATACAACATAATGTTGACGACTGCTGTGTCTGGATCACAATTGAGTCCAACCCATGAGTACTTTTTTATTTCATCCGCTGCCATGATTACATCGTCTGTGTTGAAGCTTGTGTCACTGGTTTTGTTTAACAGTAAATGCTTTGTACGTTCGAGTGTAACCTAAAGACTCTGCAGCCAACCTTCCCTGCCTTACCACAAGGACTGCACACATACTTTTAGATGCGTAGAGGCCCAGGAATACATGGAGGTCTGCTGTTATGTAATACCTGTTTTAAGAGCTGGAAGATGGAATAGATTAATGCTGCTGATACTCCTGAAGTCACAGTTGTAGCTGCTCGCCAGTGAAGCTTTTCTCCAGCTGGTTCTGATTTTACTGTATAATTATTATCAAATGACATCGCTTTCCTCTTTGGGAATACTCTCCTAATTTGCATTCTCTCTTTCACTCTCTCTCTCTCTCTCTCTCTCTCTCTCTGCCATCAGTATATGTTTTTATTGGCATTGTGACTTGTGTTTGGCTGTTTGCCTGCACTGTGTTTTCAGTGTTAGATAATATGAGATTGTTTAGGAAAACATTAGGATTATAATGCAGAAACATGTGATGCATGAGGTTTTAGGGTGGTGGTAT
Source organism: Lucifuga dentata (assembly GCA_014773175.1). Lineage (NCBI taxonomy): Eukaryota > Metazoa > Chordata > Actinopteri > Ophidiiformes > Bythitidae > Lucifuga > Lucifuga dentata. The sequence goes on from VXCM01001351.1 coordinate 51,204, forward strand.
GAGTTATTGGTTATCCTTTTAATATCCACACAATTGCTGGTGAAAAAAAAAACCTTCAGTGCCATTTTTTTTATAGTAATGTACACAGGTAGTGTACACAACTATTGTGATCAGGATGGGGCTTTTCCCCATTCAGCTGTCTGACTTACAAATGGTCACGTTTGACTTAAATAAGATAATCAACTTAAGTATAGAGCCCCAGAAGTGAACCTTTCAGCTGTGGTGGTCACAGTCATGTCTGGCTGTTATGTAACAGTATTTGTCCGTCTGGCGAATGATGTCATTTGCTAACCTCGTATGCTTTCAAAGTACATACAACATGATAAGAAGCAGATTTTGATCTGTGTGATTTGGACGTCATTAGATTTTGAGATCGTTTTAGAATGCCAAAATCCAATGCGGTGGAAATAATTTCACTTTTGGAGCCAAGGATTTCATCTTTACACAAAGAGGAAAGCCCATACCGCCTTATCTACAAGTCTATTCTGAGATTTTTGGCATGTGGCACATTTGACCGTGATGAAACTGGGGATTTATGTGGTGTCAGTGAACCAACTATCCAGAATCATTCACAGAGTTTGCAATGCTATTTCTGAATTAAGACAGACTTACATCAAGTTTCCTGATGCTACAGCCCAGGCTAACTACAGGACAAGATGCAATTCTATGAATATGGGAATTTTCCTGGAATGATAGGTTGCATAGGATGGATGCCATATTCCCATCAAATGGCCTTCTGCAGATGCTGAGGAATAAAGGAGTCACAAGAACTGGTTTTCCTTCAATGTGCAAGGTGTTTGCACTGCACAATTGCCTCTGCAGATGTGGAGGACAAACTCCTGGAGCTACTCTAAATTTTCCACGTTATTTTCTCCTTGAAACAAGCACAAGTTAAATATATTTTAAGTAAATAGAGCTGGAATGAGATGATGCTTCAATTAATGGGAAAGACTCACAGAAACATTACGGGACATGAGAGAAAATAAAATTAATATTAAAATATACATCCCTCATCTGAGCTGTCTAGATGGTCATCGTCTGGTATGTTATTCAGAGGTTGCTGCCTCTCTAAGCATTTCTGTTAGAAAGTCATCTATTGGCTCATTATCTTTAGTTGCAGGTCCCCTACCAGTCTTTTCTCTTCAGGCTGCTGCAGTATTTTCTTTTAAAATTATCTTCATATTTTTCCATAATACCAGCATTGACAAATAAATTTAAAAAATCCAATTCGTGATTTCATGAAATTAAAATAAAGTAAATAAGATTAAATAAAGAAGATGCTATACCTGAAGTTGTGAGATTGTTCTTTTACATGTATGCTCATTGGCATTAAACTTTTCACAAATTGATTTCCAGGCATCCTTCTTCCTGGATTCCACAGCTAATGTGCTGTTTTTCTTCAATTATAGGATGCCTTGCAACAATTTGCCTCAATAAAGTCTTCTCGTGCTCAAAGAAGTTTTTGGAGCGTAATCTCCTTTATGTTGACATTGTTTGGTGTGTATTACACCTCCTGATCCACCTAATTGTAATGCTTTTCTTGATCCCTTCCAGGTTTTCAAGGCACCTTTGATCTCTGTAATCTAGACTAGCACAGCGGTTTGGTATTTAACTTAATTCAGGACTCTGTAATCCTGAATTAACTAATCCGAAGTTAAACCCATGTTTCAGAACACTTTTTATGCCAGGATTTACTCCTGTCTTAATTTAAAACCTGTTTGCGAAACCGCCTCAATGCGTTTACCTCGGACGTCATGACGTATCAGCAGGAACAGGCCACAGTGAAGAAACTGCCGTATTTATATACTTAAGCGCCATTTAAGTTTTGACTGGATTGGTGAACAGGACAGCAGCAACCAATCAGAGTTAGGGTAATGGTAGGACGCATCAAATCAGAATTTTTTTGAAGGCAGGAGGGTTTTCCAGTAACATTTGTGGCGTTTATGTAATGCTTAAGGCATCTTATGAAAAACAGGAAAATATTTTATTTAAATTAACGATATGCAACATATTAATTAGTAATGCTTTAATGACGAACCCAGTTTATTACAGCAACTTGTAGGCCTATGTAGATGTACCACACATGGTTCTTTGGTAATATACACTCTTGTATATTATCTATTTTTTGTACCATAAGTGCCTTTGTCAGTACCATGGAACTGCATTTGTGCAAGTAATGCACCATGGTATATGATTGGATGATGGCCAGCACCACAGTAGTACTGTGGTTCATATTTATACCATGGTCTGTTCCATCTTACAGATGGTCTGTACCATGGTATATTATGTTTACCCTGACATGTACTGTGGTAAAAGTAGCTTCAAAGTTAGAAACAGTTTTTATTACACTGAATGACTTGTCACATATCTTCTGAATCTGATTGTTCCAATGCCTTACTGAAGCTGTTGCACATATGCTATAGCCATAATGACATTTTTATGGTTGTACGATTACATAAAATGGAAAATTCTAAATGTCTTGTGAATCATTTAACATTTTCCTGCGACTGACTGAAATAATTCCATGAAATTCATCCCATGACATCTCTCTCTTTGCTTTCTCTTCTCACTACAAGTAGTCCATGCATAGTTTATGCCACCAGATGACATAGCTATAAACACACCCAGGAGGTCATAGTTAACCATCAGTCATACCTGAAAGGAAATGTTATCCTTAGCTTCTGCCAAATAGTCAGTCAGAAGTGGTTCTGTGTAAGTCGACAGGTAAAGCTTGGCACTAAGTATGGCAGTGTTTAGTTGTTGGGGCCACTTACACCAAACAGTCACATGCAAACGGTAGGATGGAGGGCAACATCAAGGAGGAGGCTAAGCTTATTTTACTTTTCAGATTTTTATGGATGAGATGAGTCACACTCGGCCAACAATGTGTTTGATTTTGCTGTCAATTTACCTCGGGCGTGGAAGGAGAGAACAGACACAAACTGTTTGACTGACCTACATACTGTGTTTATGTGTCCTGCCGCTGTGCAAGTGGAAGGAGTTCTGTTTGAAAAGAAACATTCCCACACATTTAATAAGCACCTTCAAAATTCCTTTGTTGAACTGACAGAGCAGAGGGGGAGTGCATGACGGATAGATGTCTTTCTCTGCATGTAGCAATGGAAGGTATAGTTGACATAGGAGTTTTAAGGTTGCAGTTTTTAAGATGGTGCTAATGCATACCAGCTAAGTTATCTTAAACATCTGCCATATCTTTGGAGCCAATATCTTTGCAGGTTCCCTGTAATTTACAAAAGACTGCCCTCCATTCATCAGTATTTATTACAGAGAAAGACAAACAGGCCATACAGCAGAGGATCACATCTTGTTAGCATAGTTCACAGTGCAGTTTAATGATCATTAAAGCGCAGTTAATGAAATATTAATAGCATCTTGTCAGTGCCAACTCTCTCCATCATTTGCTCATCAGGGGTTGGAAGTCAGGCTGCTGTCTGTCTGGCAGAATTCATTAGGCTGATTAACAGTCCCTGAAAAGGTTATTGTAGTTTTATTTCTGGATACCACTCGGCATGGTTAGTATTCATAAAATGAGTAGTGAAAGACAAAGTTAAATGATAGAATAATTATATATCAGAGTCAATCTTTTTTTCTCTTCCATTAATATGGCAACATATTTCTGATGCAATTAAAATGTACATTACATCATAGTGGACCAACTGGTGGTCTTTGTGAGATCTGAGGTGTGTTTGGGTGTCAGACAAATCCTTGTTTCCATTTCCCAAAGTGCTGTGATGTGGTCAAAATAGTTTGAATTTATAGCTTGGATTTAGTCTTTTTTTAATCATTTAATATGTAAAATGTACAGAATGTGCAACGGGTACTTTTCTAAGGATTGTTTCACAAAGTTTGACAGTTTAAGAATGGCTTTGCATCTTTGCCTGACAGAGAATGTGACGAATTGTTGTGATTCCAAGCTTGCTAAGTTTAGCAATCAAATCAAATCCCTCCCGAAGTTATACCCCACCAAAATATCCCTTTGGAAATATGGCACACTACAAAAGCTAAATATGTTCTAGCTGCGTATCACTGTCACATCCTCAGATTTCAAAGCTAGGTTATTGCATCTTGAGCAGGAAACGGCTTTCTCAACTTTCCTCCGTCCTCTCCTGGATCGTGTTATTTTAAGTATCAGGCAAGCAAGTAAGGGTAAAAGCTGTTGGCCACTGACCTCCAAAAAGAAACCAACAGAGTCATGTCTCCGGCTTTAATAATACACACCGTACAGTGAGTCTAGGTGTCACAGAACATTCTCCAACACCTGATCTTCACTAAATACAGCCCAGTCCATGTTCAGAAAGCTTTGGGTCATCACTCAGGCTCCCCATTTGTCTGTCTGGCTGAACAGTTGGTGAGTTGAGGTCAGACGAAAAGGAATGGAGGTTGGTAATAAAATTCAAGAATTCCCAGCCAACCCACAATGCACCACTCACAGTAACATATCTGCCATGACAGGAAACAGAGATTAATATACAGGTAGGAGTAAGATACAAAGGTCAGTGTTTATAGTGACATTGACAGGTCTTGGTGCTATATTGCTTTGACTTTTAATGAAATCACGAGGAATTAGACTGAGATGATTTTAGGACATTACAGAAAATATTCACTTCACACTTCAAAGACCTTAGCCACCATTCTTTTCCAGTTGGATCTGATGAGGAGCCGTGGGCACACTGATCCAGCTCTCTTTTGATGTGCTGACTGTCCGTCCCTGGGGTGGTTTTGATTGCCTCTTTACTCCCCTCCTATGTAAGTCAATAGGAGCCAGCCTGCCATCTGGGGGAATTGATACCTCTGCTGAATCATACTATTAAAGTGCTTCTCCATCTTCCTTTCCGCTGTCTCTGCTTGCACCCACTCACCCCAGCCCCTCCCTCTTTCTCTCTTTCTAAGGAAAGATAAGCTGAACGGACGTGTCTTATCCTAATGATAGAGATGTAGCACACTTCTCTGCCAATCAGGACTGAGAACTTGTTCTCCCGTTTTTGCTGACATGCATGGCAGTTGTTGATTTTGTAATTCACATGTTTTGAAAGTCCAGTCATTAATTATTCCTTAGATACTATATCCATATATCTGAAAGGATATATATTATTATATTTTATAGTCAATTTACTCTATCTCTAATTGATATTCTTAGTTACTGATATTTTTTTGTTGACATATTTGGAGCATATGCTTCAGTACACATATGCATATCCCTCAAGCAAAGAGCAATATAGAGCACTATAGAATTGTTACTAATCCATCATTACTTCATGGTTACCACATCATTACCATTTTTGAGCACCATCAAGTCAGATGATACTACTTTAGTTGAAGGGACAGAAAAATAGTAACTTTATGTGTAATAAGGAAGTAATGATTAATTATTATTATTGGTTGGTGCCTTTTTTCACCTGATACATAATTGTTTTCCACATTCCTTATAATTCATTAAGTATGACATTCACAGATATCTATGGACTAATCATTACACACTGGATCATTAAAATACTATCTAGCAGTTTGTTTTTCAGTAAATTATCATAGTCCTTGATTCAGGGTTTTTCAGAAACTACTTGTTAACTATTCTTCATCAAGCAGTTAGTTCTTGTGCACTTTGGTGCAAAGTATTATCAATTTTTTTTTAACTGCACTGTAGTCAAATTCAAATAAAAACACAGACATGTAACTGTGAGTGTTATCACAAAGTCATTTGGCCTCTCGATGCTAAAACAAGTCCAAAAACAAATGTTTATTTATTGGTGGGATTAATGGCAGAACATAAATTATTTCCTGGCTCCTCCTGTGTCACTTCTTCCAGTAATTCTTCGAGGACAGTTGTGAAAACATTGACGGGACAACAGAGGAACAGAAGCTGCAGCCAGCTGACACCTCAGCCCTCTAATGGAGATACAGTGTGAGGAGAGGTTGTGTTGCTGCTGACTTGTCACTACGAGCCCAGCAGGCTCATCCTGGTTCTGATTAATGGAGCTGTCTGTTGTGCCTCGGAGGGGAAGAGCAGGGCTGTTTTCCCATTGACTGAAGACACGGTTATTTGCCCACAACAGATGGGCCCCCTGGGGCCCCTGGCTAGTTTGCACCTTCCCTCCTCCTCACCCTTCTTCTGCGCTCAGTGTCCTTCATCTTAATCAGTGAACAGGTTCCTGAGCACACATGCCTCACCTACAGGGTGACCTCTGTGACTGTCCACCTCCCCAAAGTTGCCAGATACACTAAAAGCAGCGGCTTGTTGCTCTGTTGTTCTCAGGTATAGATTGTTACAGATTTCCACATTCCTTTTTAGTCCTCGCTCCACTAGAGGATGATGCTCTGGCAGAATGACAGATCTAGTGGTGTCATCCCATAGGATGACACCAGCAGGTGCAGTGTACTGCTACTTACACATTCTGATGCATCATTATATTGGCGCTACCACAGTTCTGTGCTTTTCCTCTATATGTAATAAACTGTGTTAGTCCACATCTTTTCATTTCACGCCTCCTCTACAGGGCTTGTTGACATATTTGGAGCATATGCTTCAGTACACATATGCAGCCTTACTGCTTACAGAATTAGACTTTGTAAACCTTTTAACTCTACATACTAGATAGAATTAAGCTATAGCTCAACACATGTCCTAAAGAACCACACAGACTGTAGTTATAGTTTGGTCAAGAAAGTGTGAAACTGTATAAGTTGGATGTCATCGATCCAAATACTGTAAATGTGGAACATTGGTCAGCGAAAATTACAGATTCTCAATTTCAGCCATTTAGACATGAATCACAATTGCCAAATGTTGTGAGTATTTATGTTTGCCAGAATTTTTTTTTTTTTTTTTTTTTTCTGGATCGAAATAACACACTTGTAAATTTTATCATTAGTTCTGCCAAATTAGCCAAATGCGGCACCAGATTGAAAAAAAGCCTTGTCTCCTAAGTGCCTGTGTGTGTTGCCATTCTCATAAGCCTTTCATTCACACAACAGCTTGTCAGTATTTATCTGAGACTCTCATGATAAATTCTACATCTTGGATCAAGAAGGAAGTTTGAAACGCCTTTGGTAATTGTTATAAAAGATTGTATCACATCCTTTGTTTAACTTCAGATTTCAAAGTAGCTTACACAAAAACCCAGTCTTGAATATTCCATATCCCCCGACATTGTTTCCTTTAATTGCTGATGGCTGTTGTTATTTTACTATCAGGGAAATGTATTGCTGCTGATTCACCACAGATTAGGTTGTTGTGCTTATGCATGAGATTGTTTGATTTCCTTCTCGCGTTACATGAAGAATTTTCTGGTTATACAGACTATTATGCATGTTGTGGTTCTTGTTGTTTTGACCTGGTGTTATAAGGGGAAGGGTCTTTGATGTCGTATAACTTGTCTTTGATGGATCCAAGGCAGCATTTGTGACAGATTAACCAAAGCCATGACAGCTGACCAGTGTTCCTTGATCACATTTAGTAATAGTTTCCTCTCCTTGAGTCTGTGGAAACTGATCTGAGTTTGACTCTGTGTGCTAAGGTTACTGAGAGACCCAGACACTTTTTGGCACGAGTGGTGCGTAAAACAGATGCTTCATTTGGGAGAATTAGTTAGATCTCCAAATGCATGTAAACTGATTAAGGATTATGGAGTAGCGCATCCTGCTCTGCATTGCTCTCTCCCTTCACATTCTCTTGCCTTCTTCCTCCTTCCTCTTTCTCTCCCACAGCAGATCTGAAGTATTACCATAACTCTCCTCTTATTCCTTTCAGCTCAGCATGGTTTTAATGGCTAGGTGATTAGGCTGAAAAACACAGGGGCAGTTTGGATTGCTTTATTAATGAAGCCAGCTTAAAGGACCATACCACCTATTTTGCATGTTTGAGCCTAATGTATTCAATTTACATACACGTAAGGTTGATGACAATCATTTCCCAAAGCATACTACTGGAACAGTGAGTTTAAAAAAAAAATTTCTTACCTTCCAGACCGCCATTGGTTTTATTCTGGTACGCTATTAAAATCAACTTGTTGATACTTGAAACATTCTTGGGAAGGTAATCGTTGCGAACAAGACATGTATTCAGGTGTTTGGTTTTTTTTTTAGAAGTTTTGTAAATATAACATTTAAACACAATAAAAAGTGAATGTATGTCTCCACCAGGGAATATAGTCCCAAAAGAAGCCCTGCGTTTATCAAAAAATTTTAATGATTGTGACTTCATAAGGCTGCATAACTATTAGCAGACAGAACTTGGATTTTTAAGGTGAGTGTATCACTTGAATATTTGATTTTGAAAGATTAAGAAATTTTACAAAATATCAGGAAAGCTGAAATATGGTTTTATCCTTTGGGAAATGATTGTCAGTAATGTAACATGTATGAAAATTGGATATATTAGGCTCAAACATGCAAAATGGGTGGTATGAGTCCTTTAAATTCTCATAAACTAACAGATATCCACTCTTCTGACATCGCCTTCTCTTTTTTTTCCACAAAAGTCAAGTGACATGGTAAATTAAAAAAGCTCACTAGCACATGCCTTTGGTCCCTCGTTCTTTTGTGGTCATGAATGGTATGCTTGCAGCTGATCAGATGGCTAGTGGTCTTTGTCTGTAATGCCCTCACATGGTATTCCAGCCTACCTCCATTTAATCTCTTTGGGCCTGAGCCAACTCTAAATGCACAGATTGCCTCTTTTCAGAGAGACAGAACTGTCAGCAGGGCTGTGCTTCTCCACCGAGAGCCCCCTAGCAGACCCCCAGCTCCCCAGCTCCCATGCCCTGAAAAGGAGGTTGAACCTATGGGACCTATGAGGTAAAGTGGCCTGGTACTCATCAGCAGCTGGGGGTGTTTTGTCTAAAGCTTTTTCACTCATTTACTCTACAGTGCAAGTGTGCCTTTAACATTAAACAAGCAAAAGCCGACGTGTAAATATTTAGCCTTCCATGTTTGACACAGTTCAAAGGCGGCCGAAGAAATGAATGAGGGACATTCTCCAACTTCCCAGTACATGCAACCTTTTTCTGACATGAACGCTGATAAAAGAAGCTGATTTCACCGTACATGAGGGAATTTAATTGCTCAACCCATTTCTCTCCCTTTCTAAGCACAGGTTCATTGTGAAGGGGGGCAACAATTAATCAGAAACAATCCAGGTTTGTCTGTCTGTCAAGTTAGCCACCACAGTTGTTGATTAATACACTGCCTAACATTTAGGCTACATCTACTCTTTAAACTTAGTCATTCAAAGAGAAAGGCTAGAATATTTAAGGGAAAGGGTTACAGCGTAAAGGGCGTGAACACAGTGCGAGAGGTTATTGCTCAGGGGTTCCAGAGGTCACTTTCTCAAAACATCTGATTCTCACTGTAACAGATGCTCCAGTCAGAAGGGTCATGACCCCTTTAAAGCTTAAGATCTCTGTCAGTGGAACAGTTGAAGTTATGAAATTATGAGATTTCCTCATTCTCAGGGCTTTATACATGTAAAAATCTCACAGATGCAATGTAGACTGCCCACTTTTTAGAGTGAATGCTAGCATCCGTCTATCCATTTAGTCACTTATCCTGCACAGGGTTGTGAGGGGCTGGAATCTATGGCAGCATGAAGGTACAACCTGAAGAGGTCATAAGTCCATCACATCTAACACACAAAGAAACATATCCACAGTTACAATTTAGTTTTCAAATCACCTAAATTGCATATTTTTGGGTTGTCAGAGGAAATAGACATGGGAAGACATAAAGGGTTTGAGTCCATCAAGTCATTTCCTGCTTGCTGTGAGATGACAGTCTAACCTCTGAGGCACTGCTCATGCTCAAACATTTCCTACTTGTTACATGTTTTTCCTTGCGGCCTTTTTCATTTACAAAGTTTAAATCATGCACAGGTCACAGGTGTTGATATAATAAGGTAATAGCCATCTTTTGAAGAAGCTCATTTATCATGTGTCACATTGCTGCCTTTCACTTCCTGAGCTGTTTTTCTTACATGTGTGTTTCTTCCTCAGTATGCAAAGTTTCAGTTGCTGCCTTCAGGGCACAAAACTTTACAAAATGCTTTACGACATTTAGATAAATCAAGTTTACAACTTCATTATCTATAACATCAGATGGCCCCTGGTTCACAGCTGGTCATCAATCATAAGAAGTGACTTTATGCAAAAAGGTCAAAGTGGTCAATGGAAAAAGTGATTCCAACTTGATGAAATTCAATTACCAAGGAAGTTCCCACTTAAATATTTCCCCAGATTTGAGTCTGTCTTTATGAAGTTGCTCCTGAATAAGAGTTCTGTTAGATGGAAGAATGCAAAGGAACGACAAAAAAATTTGATGTCATTTTCTCTGCCTCTGGCAGAAAAAAAACTGGCTAAGAAACGGAAACACCCAAATTCAATTTTTGTGGCTGATTTTCAGAGAATGATAATGGTGTCCTTGCAGCAGGAAATAAACATCTGCCATCAGAATGCTCATGTGAGGGTTAGTTGTTCATTTATTTGATTTGTGCAGGATGTTTTTTTAATGACTGGAAGTGAAGATGAAAGAAAAATAATCACGGAGAAATTCCATGAATGTCATCTTTAGGTTGAGAACAATTAGTCTTATGTAAGGGACAGGGAGTGAGCATCATGAGCTGTGCACAGGAATCATATGCTTCTTCCAGATATTTCCACGCAATGGTTTCACAGAAATGTACTTACTTTCAGTACTTATTTTTACTTATTTTGCAGTTTCAATGCAGTTCCATGCACTATGGAAATCATCTATCAAGTTAATTTATGACCCGTTTGATCTTAAGAAGAGTTTACTCTATTTTGCACAGAAATGTTTCCCACTTTGAACTCGGTTTCAAAGGAATGAACAAATTAATGTCCTCTCTTGGTGGAGAGTGTACACACTTACTGAAATAACAGGTGAGCTGTGTGCAAATTTAACTTGGAACAGTAGATGTTAGAAAGTCTCAAACCACAAAAGAAGCATTCATAAATTATTCATCTCATGTTGTCTACATTGGAAAATATTATCATAGTCACTCTTTAAGTTTCTTAGATGCAGCTTACTGTATGGGACAAATCTTTTATTAAAATGAAGTTAAGAAGTGCAGCATTTCACAAACAGATCTGATTAAATCTCTGTCTCACTGAAAATGTCAATTCTAGCTGTCTGGTTGTTTTGACCTGTGCTATACATAAAAAAATAAGTCAGTAAAGCCAAGTTTCCCATAAGTGTCCCACTTCTAAAATATGCAGGGGTTTAAGCTCTGGTCCAATGAAGGACTATCATTGTGTTCAATTAAGACCATTTGAGCATCTTAAGTTCTCAAGGCTGAATGCTCCTGTTTTACTCGTCTTTGTCCTCACTCCGTCAGAGAGAAATGGGTGACCATTCATTCTGGACCTGCACCTGTTGAGCGGAGTGTACGTCTCTCCCGTTTTACGTCTTGAATTTACAGCCCTCAGCTGGAGGGACGACCTTTTACTCTTCCTCTATGGGAAAGCTGTGGGAGCAGCTGTGATGGCTTCACTGGTTCTTGGTTTAAAAGACTCCGAGGAAGCTTTCTGCACCTTGAACCTGATAGCAGCCTGATTTGACATGGCACTTCCATCAGCTGTTAGTTTCCGATCCAATTGAATCGATTTCAAAGACATAATAGGGGGATTCACCTCTCGTTCCTCTGCCGCTCATTTGTAACTATTCACTTCACTCAAAGAGAAGCAGGAAGAGACTATAGAAATGTTGCCTGTCTTGCCTGCCTGTCAGAAGTGTGGTCTTTGGCATCATAAAATGGACTAATACATTTTTATGAGGCTTGCAGCTGTGTGGAAAGAAACATTAGCAATGCTCATTATAAAGACTAGCTGCAAAGTCTGTGCCAATTCATTTCTGGTCTGACTATGAGCAGAAATCTCAGTGTTGTAATAATGAATGTTGTGGATGATTTCAGGAAGTGCTCCATTACCCAGCGGCTCCTTTTTTGCCGGAGCAGCTGGTGGTCAGTGTGTCAGTGGGTAATATCTGAAACACAGACTGCTAATGAGCCCTGGAGCTTTTCAGGAAGGCCTCAACCTGAACCCGCCATCGCACAGCGCTAAGTGGCGAGGTTTCCCTGCTGCATCTGGAGTGACAGTAGGGCAATTTATCAGCTGTGACTTCTGTCCCAGAAATTGATGGGCATCTTTCCGCTTTCGAGATCTCAGCTCAATCGGTAGTGTTCAAGGGTGGTCCTCCAGATCTGACCTTTAACCTCAATCAAGGATCCTTTCTGCTGACTCATTCCCTTCTGGTTGTCAGTCTGGTTGAGAGCTTTTTCCTGTAATGGGCGTGATGTAAAGAAGGGTAGCAGATTGGCAGCTGAGCCCGGCTTGGAGCAGCCTGCCCGCCACCACGAGTACTGACCCTGCTGCACATTCCTGCTGCGGTTCATGTTACCGTGGCGATATGAAGCAGCTGGAGTTTGACGAGTTTAGTAACTGATGACTCAAAGAGGCTGACGTTGCGTTCATTCAGCTAGTTTGAGGCAGCTGACTGCAGAGCCAGGATCCCACCCAGTCTGAATCTAGTATTTCTAAAAATATATATTGACCCATTACCTAGTTAAGTGGATTTATATGTGGGATTGTGAAGAGTTGACAGTTAATGAGGCTAGAAGTTCAAACATATAGAGGTAAAGAGACTCGTCAGGCTTTGGTTAAAGGGTTTTGTGAGGTTTGGCCTTGGATATCTAACTATAAAGGAGAAATCTCTGTCTGTGGCACCAATATCTCTAGAACCAGGCACTGTATGAAGTTGAAATTCGGCAGGTTTATTGTTCAGGACCCAAGGACGTTCAGTATTGAATGTGAAGTTGTTTGGATGAGTGGTTCTCGACTGGTAAAAAGTAAAAAGTAGCCAGCGTGGCAGGATAAGTTCCAGCCGCGGCGGCAGAATACGCTTTGGGTGCAGCAGCATATGCTCTGCTTCACGGGCACTTATGGCAGGCTGCAGCTCACACCATGAAGTCTGACCCGGTCCGAACAGGCACGTTTTCAACAGGCATTGCACTAGTGCCTATAAACTTTAGTTATTGAAAATTGAATGCCATTTTATTTCATGTAAGGGGATCTCTGTGGTTTTTCTGTCAATTAATGAGCAATGTCTCTCATACAAATAAACTAAAAGATACTAATGACCCTCATATAACTCCTATGTAATCCAACAAGTCACCTGGTCTAAGGTGTGAATGACTCTCAAATGACTCAGAACATGAATGGATGAATGGTAAAACATCATCAAGATTAAACAGCTATTCCATTTGCCTTGAACTACTAATGCTCGATTCCAATCTCAATGCATCAAAATGACATAAAATATGAAGTATCATTCAGTACCTGTTGGATACCCTAAGTAGTTAATCTCACCAAAGTCAAACTGAACATTTGTAAATGTCTTATGTAATTTTCCTTTTGTACTTTTTTGTTGATTTTTTTTTTAAAGCAATGTTCTATAAAAGGTATCAAAAACATGGAATTGGGACTAAAATCATACTAATACTCGCCTATTGGAACATTTTGAATGTTGCACAGCGTTAAGTCTTCAACAGTAGTTGCAGCTCTGGAGTAAACATGATTCCAAAAGCAGAATTGATTTTTGATTTTATTGGTTGCTTATTGTTTGGATGTTGGATGACAATCCCTGCCCGACATGTAACTTCTAATACTGAGATCTCACGCTGGTATCATGGCAGTAGATTTACTGTGTGGATGGCAGCCAATCTCGTCTCTGTGTGACCTGTTGTAAATGAGACTATCCCCGCAAGCGCCGCCATTGTCAAGTGACTGACCTGGTTTGATCAACATCTGATGAAACGGGATTTCCCACAGTGAAGCAAAGTCATTCTGTTTATTTGTTGCTGCTATCTCTCTCCTGCACGCTTCAGTGTGTTAAAAGCAGTTAGTTGTTTGGCTTCTTTCTGCTTATCGTGTATGAATAGCGGTAGTACCTAAGCGAATGCAGCACATATTTGCTTTGGATTTATGAGAGCCATACACTGCTACTTCAGTGCCAGTTATAGCCAAGTTGCTCTCAGATACCAACCTTCCAGAAATAGGGAGAAATCATGTGAGCAGCACTGGGGCACTGTGCCAGTTGGTTTCCATTGGTAATGACCTCGCCCACATTCCTTTCAATACTCCATCAGCCCCCTGGAAATACATTTTCTCAGACACGTGGCCTCTCTGCTTTTAGAGCCACTCAGCTGGCCGAGCAGTCAAACGGTGTGTGAACCATATATAAAGCCCTGCACACGGGACAATGATGGAAGCACCAAATACGTCAGGACATAGAACATATTAGGAGTTTCTCTGCTCTTAAACCATTTCATCACTACTGTATGTAGCACCCATGGGTGACATGTCCAACCTCCAGCTATACTCAATCTGACACCAGCAACCAGCACTCAGTGGAACAATTATAGTATATCACTTACAAAAATGACTCTAAATCTTCATGGTAGGTTAAAGTGTGGAGGTAAAAGGCTTACTTTGTTTAAAAGATCCCCTCAGGACCTGTCATAAAAATACATTTCCAGTGTGATGTTACATTATGAGCAAATGCCTTTTTCCATTTACAAGCAAACAAAAGCGACGTCCTCAGGCACCACTTTTTTAAAATCAACCCACAGAAACGTGAGGGGAATCAACACAGTCGTCATATGACACATTTTGCTTGCACATATTCCAAAGTAACTTTCCCCTTCAGCCGTACAGGCAGCGTAAGGTGCAGCGACAGGAAGTGGAGGAGTGTTTGAACAATCGCTGAGAAAGTACAGATCATTCTTGTTGAAAGCGTAGCAGTTCACCGAAATGACAGGGAAACATTACATATCATCATTCTTGGCCTTAGAACCAATTAACTGACTCAAACTATGGAGGAGGTGTTGCATATTAAAATTAAAGTAAAAGGACTAAAACCAAAATAGTCCTGTAATCAAAATTCTACTTAAGTAAAAGTAAATGCATATTAGCAGTAAATGTACTCAAGGATGCAAAAGTAAAAGTGGTCAATGTAAAGAACATCCCCTGTTAGTGTTAAATTATTTATGCTTCAACATGTACCAGATACATCAGTAAGGAATATTTCAAAAATTGGAGAAACAAAATCTTTCACCCGAATTCTTTTCATTTCAATTTTTTTGTGATTTTCATGCTTGAAGGTCAGTTGAAGGATTAAATGTTCTTCTACATTACATCAAATCTTATGACTTCTTTAACTTTCCAAAACTCTATTGTCTGATATGAATCGAGCTGGAAACAAAAAAAGCTGAGGAACAAGATTTTTATCTTAATCTGCAAAGGAGCTGGTAAAGACAATCATCAGATAAATGTAGTGGAGACAAGTAGACATTAGCGCATAAAGAGAATATTCAAATAAAGCATAAATACCTTAAAGTAGTTATTTTTTCTGTTTTTATTCTCTTTTCTTTATTTTCTTCTGTGATTCGATCAAATAGATTAAACTTTGTGAATGCATTTACTATGCACCTGTTCTCTCTAATGTGAAGACAAACATTTGTGACTTAACATATCTTTTTAAAACTTTATTACCCACATTTCACAACAACCTGTTTTTGGGCTCTAACTCAGAATGAAAGGCATTGCTCATATGCAGTTAAAGTATTTCTTTTCATAACTTGGCGTATGAAACAAAAGTTTTTCCCTCTGTGGAGTGAGTGTGATTACGAACAGTCATATCAGCACTCTGACATGTTTTTTTCCCCCTTTCTGTTTTCTCTGCAGGGGGATTGCTGCAGACCCTCATGCACTCTTCTGTCTTATAACAGCTGCTGCATTCATACAAGATTGAAGATACTGATCTGAATGGGAAGGATGCAAAGGTGGAAGTAGCGTAGGATTCAGTTTCACCTGCATCTTAAGAGCAAACACACACACACACACACACACACACATACACAGGCTACATGGTTTTTAATGCTATCTACTTCCCTCTTTTCTCTGCGAGGACACAGATACACCCTGAATGGGCCCCTGTGGTGCTCTGCATTGTGGTTGGGAAGTACCTAGTGTGACTAAAAGAACCGTCACGCCAGGCTGCTTAAAGGGACAGTCCCAGTACTGATCACTTCAGTGATCTTTGCATTTACATACTATGAAGTCTTTGTGTACGTAACACTGATTACTTTGAGTTTCAGGGTCGGCACATGATTTTATCCCCCTCGGGGTCAGGACTCTACAAGGGTTTACTTATTATATGCAAACAGGGTGATGGGAGATTTCAAACTCAGAATTTTAACATTACATGCACTTGTCAATCAGTATGTATACATGCACACCCTGATTTTTAATTAATTTATTTATTTGTTTTACACTTGTCAATTTATGGGGAAAAAAATTAATTATTGGCTTAATTGGAGTACAGTCAGTGTTTTAAATGCATGTTAATGTAATGACTGATATGTGATTTTTCTCCTGCTACCAACATGTAAACTACAGTCCCCAATACTAGTCTAATGGTCATGTAAATAATAAAATAAAGGCTTTTTAAATCTTCAGGCATTACAATATAACTGGGTGTTTTAATTTTTTGGGGGGAACACTGTGTTCTTTTCCTGCTTTAAGTTTTGCTCCTCTAGGATCCAAGTCGCCCTATTGTGTTTTTTTTTTCCTGTCTGATATGTTGAACTTGTTTGATACCTGTTCAATAAAGGAAGATTTAAATCCATTAGGTTTTTGAAATGTCTAATTTCTATAAAATCCATTAGATGCTTTCTTTGTGCTCTTAAAATAAAGAAAACAGAGTATGCGTCACTCAAATTCACATTCACAAATCTCTAAATGAGAGTTTTGGCATGTAAAAGCAGGATCACGGACGAGAAGAGACTGAGAAGCTTTGATATCCTGTAAATGAGGGACCAGACGTGATGATGTCAGACTTCCAACCATGTGGAGGAGAACCAAGAATAGAATTGTTCTGCAAGAGTCTAGAATAGGAATGTTAACCTCAGACATTTTACTTCCATACTCCCTGTTTATATTTTTACGTGGGTCTTCTGTAGCTCGATTCCAGCATTTTCCATCTTATAAAACATTTTTTACATTGGGATTATAGAGAGTTTTGTGAAAGCTGGACAGTTGCCTGAATACATTTTTTTAGTCTAGTAGGTGTTTACTGAATACCTGTTTTTTATTGTCCAACAAGTGTATGAAACGTGTTCATTACACTGAAGCCAAACCTGGATGTTCTGCATCACTGCATCCTGTTTAAGCATTTAAACTGTATCTGAACTCTGTTCACACACGAGACACACCGTATCTGCATGATTGCCACACAGAGATATTCTTTATGAAAAACATGTTGTGTGGGTCTAGTCTTGACATTTTAATAAAAATGTTCTACATTGTTCTAACATAAAGCAGCTGATTTATGCTGTAGATTTATTTGAGCTGTTCTTTTGGACCGTTAAATACTGTTAACATATCATTAATTCCGCACATATAATAGAGTTGACAGGATTTTGGCAGCAGCCCAGTGTCAGCAGATGGGACAGAAGTGCCTTGCTCAGGGGCAGAAACTTCTTTAAATGAATATGCAGTTAACTGTCTGTCTGATGCTTCCAGGTTTGATTGCAGTGCAGGTGTTGGTGCGTTTCTCAGACTTCACACCAAATCCATCTCACTTCTGCCTGCCTAGCACAAACTCTGGGATGTGGTCAGCTGAGCGGTTAGTCAAGCTCACTGAACTGGATATCCACCTGCGATGATTCCATATCAGACATCATAATAACGTCCCTCCTATATTCAAACCTCAGCAACAATTTATTTTAACTCCCCATATCAAGTGTAAGCTGTCCACAAACTATTACTCAGTGCTTTATAACAGACTATAAAATAGCTGTAATGCAGAATAAAGATATATTTTAAGTATGCATGTGTAAACAGCTATAACTGCTCCTATATATATTGTGTATTAAATGTTTGATAACACATTACAGCATAATGTAATTGAATGTAAAGATGCATTTTAAGTAGTTCTTAATGTATTTATGAACACCGATGAAGGATATGAACTTGTGCATAAACAGTTATATGACAGACTAAAATCATGAGTATGCAATCATCTTTTACATGGTTATTCATATTCAGGTTCACAGGTAAAAACGTGATAACATGGATGAAATCTGTAATGTGCAAAAACTACTTTTGCTTTTCAGTCAAATTAACTTAAATACATCATGTTCGAACATAGCCATGAATTCATATGTGAAATGCCATATATGATTTTGGTACTTTAAAAATTTCAGATTAGAAATATGCCTTTTCACCTGATCTCATCTTTTCACATTTCCCACTGAGTATACTTTTAATTATGTTTTTGTGGCATCCTGTTTTTGAGTGTAAAAATTTCAGAACATTCCACTTCATCACATATTTGCTGTACACTGTAAAATGTGACAAGTTGATGTTACTTAAAAAAGAAAATCTAGGAAACCGATTGCCTTGAAAAAGGTAAGTAAATATAACTATTAGTCTTAAGTTCAAGCAGACAAAAAGTAAAATAACTTAAGACTAATAGTCATATTTACTTACCTTTTTCAAGGCAATCGGTTTCCTAGATTTTTTTTAAAGTAAGATCAGCTTGTCACATTTTACAGTGTATGCTAGAGATACAAACAGTCCTTTCAGTTGGTAAAAAAAAAAAAAAAAANAAATATATATATATATATATTTTTTTTTTTTACACACTGACACACAAATGAGGACTTTGTGTAAGTTAATACACTTTATGAACAATTTTTAATAGACCAAAAAAACATATACAACTACATTGTGGTATGTAACTCTTATTTGGCTCATGGAGGAAAGAAAGAAGTTAAACAAACAGAAACCTCATTAAAAATAAACCTCTGTCAACTCCCACTCCCTTTTCTCAAATAGAGGAATGTGCTGTCATGCCTCACCTCCCACACTAAATTGCTACAGAACTTCAGGTAATGAATGAAGCGGGGATACCCACCCAGCAACCAGGAAACAAAGAAAAACTGAAATTCTGGACTCCAAGTGTAAAGGATGACTGAGTTTCCCACCACTGGTCCACCTCGCCATGCAGGAGGTGGACACAGATGCTTTAACACACACTAACATACACTTGACTTCATGTGTACACACAGACAATGCATTCAAAATGTACTCATCTTTCATTTTGATACAGTAGTATTCATTCGCAGGGATTTTTCATGACCCTGACAAAACTACTTCATGTCTGTGTACAATTTGCCTGGATATTAATATCTTTCATATATATTGCTTTAAATATATATCAACTTCAAAAAGGGAAATGACCTACTATAAAGTTTCTGATGTACATATATCTAGGTGTAGTGTAATATAAGATATGAAAAAACTGAATAATTTTTGTGATGAAAAAGGGAAGTTTCCTGGGGAAAGCACAATGATAAAAAGCTGTAGTGCCACCTAATTCTCTCACAATGTGCAGTGATGCTTTACAGTCTACTAAACCTGTTTAAATGACAATTTAACTGCTTGCAAGAAGGGTTCACAGGTCATTTTATTCATGCATAAAGTCAGTGAAGGCAGCAAAGTGAGGCGTGAAAGGGGAAAAACTGTAAAAAAAAAAAAAAAAATATATAAAAAGACTCCAGGAGTCTGTTAATGTTAAATGACTATTGACACAAAGCCTCTTCTGGTGTAACTGTACATTTCTCTGAGTCTTTAAAGGAACTTCATCAACATGTAAGTGTGTGTTAAACTAAATTCACTGTCAAGCTGTACATTGAAATGATATATCAGTGTCAAATAGTAACCAAACTGATGATGAAACCATTCATTAAAGTGTGAGTTAAGAGCTTCTTCATCCATCATCATCATCATCATCATTATCATTTGGCTCAGTTCCACATTTGCAGCAGAGTTTTTTCCATTTAGGAAAGCAGCCTGTCTGTCTGACCTTATCGTCCATGGTCCAGCCCCAGTTCACGCCCTCTCCCTTTTGATGTGGCTGCTCTGTTTGTTCACCAGCGCCAGCGGTCTGTGCTCTCCCATTCAACAATCTGCCACTTGCTAAATCCCTCACTCTGGCCTGGCAGCAGCAGCATTGTTTGCATTTTACACCAGGAGGTGAGAAACATGTGGTCTCATTCACACCTCAGTGGTCCCAGGCCTGCTGTGAGATTCAATGTGCTGGAATCAGGTGTGACTTCTCACCTGCAATCAAATTCAGCAGCAACATCTGGCAGCCTGCTGTCAGACTGGCACCAGCAACCAAGCAGATCTACCTGAAACCATGATTCAGTAACCGATGGTGCACAGGCCTAGTTTGAAGATTATTCAGATATTGGCAGAAACAGTCACAGCACAGTGATAATGTGTTTCTATAATCTGGAGATAAAGTAATTTAGTGTGTAACTTACGAATCATGGCTAACAGGAACTATTGAAAAAAAAGGGGGATGGTTACGCTAAAAGAATTATCTGATTACTTATTGTGTTCCAGACTGCATGGCAACAGCTTAAGTGAAGCTCAAATTATTCAACATTTACAGGTTGTAGTAGATTGTAGTAAACTCAGCTAAGCAGCACACTGTAGCAGTTTTACAATTCATTAACATGAACACATTACCTCTGAAACTAAAGAGAAGAAACCAAAAGTATCATGTTAAGTTCCTCCTGTCTTGACAACTGCAGCAGCACCATAAATGGAAGGAGCTTCATTCACAAATTTGCACTCGGTGAACCCATGACAGCAGCCAGTGGCAGCTCTGATATTAAGAACAGCAGATGACTTGCAGCTTGTTGCAGCATAAAGCTCTGGTAAACACATGCATGAACACAGAGCAAAACGGCGCACCGTTCGACTTTTATATGATGGTTCTTTACAGATTTACTGCAAAAATCCAGGTAATGCACATGGAAAATATTGCACCAAACCTTGTATTTTTTTCGAACCCCTCAAAATTAATGTAAAATGTTAGAGTTTGATTTGGTGCAATTCAAAATTAAATGTTGAGGACCCTAAAGCTCAAAGTTTAGACTTCATTTAAACATGTCAGGACTTAAAAGACAAAAACAAAAAAGAACAAATCCAAGAGATTTATGTGTATGACCTAAATAACTCTCTATCCCTTACTTAGCGTAGGGGGCTAGGAGAATGTAGTTCGGCTCTGACATTATGTTGTTGTATTTTTACTACTAACGGTCAGTGAGGGTGCAATATGTTATAAATAGAATCGACCCATTAGGCATTAATATGTCTTCATCAGCAAATCTTCAATTAAAATAACTGCTCAGACATCCAGTCACTTAATCCCTTTATCTGTTATCAATGTGTATCTCCACATATATGCATGTGTGTACTGTATGTGCTCCTACATGTTTGTATATGTAAGTCTCATCTTATCTTAGCATCAAGAAATATTATACAGCCCCCACTTCACGCTATCTCACTCATCCTCTCTTTTTCTCTTTTTCCACAGATCTTAGATATGCCGCTCTTCCCAGAACTCCCTGAAGCAAAGAGCGTGAGTCTCGACATTAAAAAGCATCAGACAGGTGAGCAGCTGACTTGGCATTCCCAGGCTTGCTGTAAAAATTAGTCAGACAGCGGTGGGAGGTCTCTGTGTGCCTGTAACTCCTTCCAAAGTACTCCCTCTCCTGAATGGAGTGCTAGCGCAGGCTGCTACTTGCTCCTGCCTAACTGATCTGCCCGCCCACACGTGGGAAAGCACTTTCCAGGAATCATGCTCCACCGATCTCTATGCCCAGCCAGGCACTTTTATTTCATTTAAACCCATCACTTTGTTTAGCTTAAACAGATTTCTTAAAATAACATTCAGTACCGTAAGGCACAGTAAAAGGCTATAAAGTTCCAACGTAAATTTAAACAGAGGTCTTTAATCAAAGGCTTGGCTCCGAGTCACAAATAACGATGATACAACTGAAATGCTGCTCGTACAGCCTCTCCTGCTGAACAGGCCACAGTACAGACCTGTCACACACTGGATAGACTTCAACCACCGTGCATTTCCAACACACTGTATCAAAAGCCTTCGCTATTTAGGCCACCCCATTCCTGGCAGTGAAATATAGACTCCGTCACTGAGGTTTTCACTTACGATGCCCTATGAAGGAGTATTAAATGGAATTTATCCCTGAACACATCAGATAGTGAATGCATGGCTCTTTTGGCTGTTGGGCTTTAAGTAAACACCTTCTAAGGTGAGGTCTGTGTACTGTTAGTGTTGCTACTGCACTGACATTGTGATAGATAGATTATAAAGATATAGTGGAAGGTGGTACTGCATGTTTAAAAGTTATTAATAAAAAGGTCTTTCATTATAATAGTCCCTTTCACACAGCAGGAACTCAAGAAGCTGTTTTACAAACTTATGCACCAAAGGAACCAGGAGCAATTTTGGTTGCAGAACCATGGTTGCTGAACCATTTTAGCTCCTACTCCAGGGTAGGTAGTCGCCCATGGTTGAGGAACTGCTGCGTGACAAAAAAAATTATAAGATCACAATGATCAAAACAGCTCCGATAGCAGCTCTGATTTTCATAATCTACTTGATTATGAATGTGAGCAAGAAACTCGCTGAAGGAACCATGTAGTTCCTACACAGGATAGTTCCAGGTTAAATCCAAAGAGCGCCTCATGATTCACCAAGTCCACTCTGTAAATATTGTGACAATTGTAAATAATTTTGGATTCAGATGCTCTGCAGAACTTTTCCAGAAATGAAAAGGTATTTTTCACAACCTGGCAACCCCAAAGTTCTTTTAAACTGATCAAAAAGTATTAAAACTTGTATTTTTAACTTTCCTGTACTGTACTTTTGGCTATTTAATTGACTTGACTATAAAGCATTATTAAATGATGTCTGAGCCAATAATCACCATTACAACTCCTTCATAAAGTCTGTATTGTTTGTCCCATGCTAAGGTAGTAACTCTGAAGATGGCTTCACATGTACTGTATACTTTTGTTTTCCTTGTAACTGCCGTCTGTCTGCACTAAACTCATTTCTCACTATCACATAATGAGTGTCATATCAAACCAACTAACAAGGTATTTTTGAATTCAAAGAAAACATGAAGACAAAGTTGATCCCTGTGGAAAATGTACAGCCATTTAGGTATTGAAAAATTCAGTTTTGTAAATCTATTTTGTTCAGCATCTTCATTCTGAGTCATAGGGGAAGTTGGTGCTCTCTTTATGCATATGTGCTGGTTTTAGAGCTGCTTCATGACTGCCATTTAGAAATCTAACTATCTGCCATGGGGCCATCCCTGGTCAGTCAGGCTCTCAGCTCCGCTAAGCACTGTGTGCATCCACTCACTATCGCACCATTAACCTCAGTGAACTTCTGTACTACTGTAGGGGAACAAAATAATCACATCTGACTCAAGGCTGCTCTGTTGAATTATGCAGCACGGTACACACTAGAAAAGTACACACTATAGTCAAATATCACCTGGTTTCTCAAAAGCAGCAATATGACAGGAATTATTTTTTAAAGGACCATAATGTCTGTTTTGCATGTTTGAGCTTAATATATTCAATTTTCATACAGGTAACGTTACTGACAATTATTTCCCAAAGCATACTGCTGGAAATGTGAATTTAACAAAAAATTTCCTACCTTCCAGACCGCCATTGGTTTCAGTTCATTCTGCTATTAAAATCAACTTGTTGATACTNTTTTTTTTTTTTTTTTTTTTGAAGTTACGTAATTTTAGCATTTAAGCGCAATAAAAAGCGCGGGCTAAATGTATGTTTGCACTGGAGAATATAGTCCCAAAAGAAGACCTGCGTTTATTGAAAAATTTAAACAACCATGACTTCATAAGGCTGCATAACTATTAACAGGCGAAACATCAATTTTTAAGCTGGGTGTATCGCTTGAATATTTGATTTTGAAAGATTAAGAGATTTTGCAAAATATCAGGAAAGCTGAAATACGGTTTTATCCTTTGGGAAATGATTGTCAGTAACGTAACATGTATGAAAATTGAATACATTAGGCTCAAACACGCAAAATGGCCGGTATGGTCCTTTAACAATTATCACATAGCGTCGTTGCCAGCTGATCCAAGAGGACGTCTGCTGTGTCCACAAAGCAGGTCAGTGGTTGGAGATTTAAATCGTTTTCTGGTCTTTCCATGCTAACAGCAGGAAGCCGACGAGCAAATTACCTCCACGTTTACACAGATGCTGACATTTAGACAGGGCCATGAGAAAGGGGAAAAGGAGAGTGATCAGATTGCAGTGGTGAATCAGTGAATTTCTCTGTTTATAGTAGAAAGTGTTGTTAAGCCTGACATAATGGCTGGGAGAGGATGGGGTGTTTCACTTGTGTGTTTACCTGATGAGTTTGTGTTAGTGGGTGTCACTGTTGCTCTTTGCCCCCCTGCAGGGGTCTCTCTGGGAATGGATCAGTCGGTAAGGGTGTGTGAATGTTGGTTAAGTAAACTAACAACACTCGTCTCTGCCTTATTCCAGTTTTACAGCTGATGGCTCACTTTTTCACACACTTAACAGCTTGCTGGACTTTGATCATTACTGAACAGCATTATAAGGCAAAGCACTGCATTGCACAGTTACCATAAATTGCATCATTGTATGTTCTGAATGTGGTAAACCACTTTTCTCTGCAACTTTAAATATCTGCATGTTCTGTGTGTGTTTTGACTTTGTACGTTTGACACCCCACTGACATTTCTAGGAATGATGGTTGTCACGACTTCATAGAATGTTGAGCATGTGTTTTGTAGCATATTCCTAAAAATAAAACAACAGCTTCCTTTTTGTTTGAAGTACAACATGCTTTGGAGACACACACTGTTTCCATTTCTAAGCAGACACGAACATACTAATGTAATGATACGTTGATATACAGGAGTAAAGTAATGATTTGAGGTCATAAATATGCATTAAACACTTTGCCCAATTTGTATAGGAATCATTTGGAGCCATTTGGTGATATTCTATTGTGATATGCCAACATTTTGGGTTATTAACTAAAAAAAGCTGGTACTTTAGACCCCCCTCCTTTCTCATTTCACCCACTTACCTCGTGATCTCTGCTAAAGCTCCATTAGAATTGAAAATAGCGAGCCGACTGTCTTATAAATCAGAATTATTAATGATGGAGCCATTTGAAGTTTATTTGGAGAGAATTTACCTTATTTCACATGTGAGCATGGAATTATTTCACTTTGTGAGCTTTAGGGCAATGTGGACAACATATTTGTGAACTTTAATAATACTAGGCTTTCATGTTAGCATGTGATACGCTGGCAGTAGGTAGTAAAAGTCTTTTCTAGGGCAGGAAAGCATGTGGGTTTTTTTGAGTCACACATGCTGATCTATCTCCAGTAAATTCAATGTTACTAACTGTGGTCTAAATAGGCTCTCAACAAAAAAAATATACTGACTTTTCTCAGTTAGTGAATGACGATGACGCCCAAATGACTTCCTGATTCAATAATACCAGCAATCATCCAGTTAACACCAAAATTCATCCATTCTATGGGCCATTTATTGGACATCTTGAGTCTCAAACATGAGGAGACAAGAAAGAGAGTCAGCTCCACTGTGTGGTTACTGATATGATGGGCAGAGACTTTGTGACGTGAGACAGAGAAAAAAAGCTCCTTCCTAAACTCTCTCACACAGAGAAACCACAATTGGATCAAGGCTTGTAATTTTCAGTGCTGTGGAGTTAGCCATCTCTCATCTAATGTAGTGCCTGTTGTTCGGGATGAGTATGGTGCTGGAGAAGCAGCACAGAATCATGCGCATCCACAAATGGCAGTTCAACCCCCCCCCCNCCCCCCCCCCCAAAAGAACCACACAATCAGGAGGTCACAGAGTATGACTCCATCGTTCCACTTCTTTTACTATCAAATGGCAGGATATAGCAACATCAACGAGGCCTTTAAAAGGTCAACTAAGAAGGAACATTTGATGATTCAATGGAGACTGCTTAGCAAACGACTTCCTCCGTAACGATGACTGTCGGGGAATAACGTTCCTGACCTCACGAAAAAGCTTTTATTATTTAAACTGAATAAATCAATTATTGTCTTTGTGTGCAGTCACAGCCGCGAGACGAAATGCATTTTTTTTTTTTTTTTTTTTNTTTTTTTTTTTTTTTTTTACGTCTCCACATTCATAAATAGGCTGATTAGGATGGGTGTGGGTGTGAGGATCATGTGCTGCAGTGTGACAGACAGTGAATGGACGGCTGTGTTAGCTCACAGAGGAGGAGACTCATGGATGCTGTGTACATGAAGGGCCCTCTGTGTCTCTGCCGTGCACGCAAATATGCATCTCATTAATAACTTTGGATTTAAATAACTCCATGGCTCAGGGTTTTGGCCCTAAGGCCACCTCAGCTGATTCTTGACCTGTGCTGTCTACAAACTTGACCCTCCAACATCATACTGTCCTCCACGCTGAAATGCAGAGCAGAGTACAAACGTAGCCTCTCGTCAGACCGAAAAAGATCGAGCAAAGTACAGTACAAGTACAAAGGTCTGAGTGAAAACCAGCCTGTGACCATCGCCTGACACTTTGTCAGAGTGATTATGCAGCGCTTTAAGCCAGTTAGCTGATAACTGAACTGAATGATAAGTGACAGACATTTACGTACGCACACACACATACACACACCAGGGTCAGTAATTAACAAGGGCTCAGGGCACAAATCTCCTTGAAAATTCATAAATTTGTAAAACGAATGGGTAAAAAAGCACCCCTGATAATTATGAGTGCCCTTTTTTGCATTTCACCCTGTTCACATGTCTTTGATGGGTTGTCAAATATTCATGTGTGAATGTATGAACTGTCCCTCATGGGCCACTGGAGGTGTTTCACAAGAGCTCATAAGCTTTTTGATCGGAAACCAACCGAGTATGCAGAAAAAGAACCTTATCGTTTCTCTGTTTATGTGAAGGAAATCCACATAATGTTTAAGTAATATAAATGAAGCATCTGTTTATGTGTGCACTTTAATGTGACAAATTCTTCCAAAAAAAAAAAATGATCAAAGAGGTAAAAGTAAGAAGTAGCATCTGAATAAATTAAAACACATTTTTAAATAGAATTCTAATATATAAACACAGACACCTATACTAAACAAATTTTTAAAAAGTTTTAAAAATTAAAGTATATAAAATATGGAAATTCCATAAATGTACTTGTATAAAATTTTCTTATGGGTAGATACAATCTGAAAAACGTACCATCACATTACCCAAAAATTTTAATCCAACTTTCAACTCAAAAACCAGTCAAAACGTATTTTATTAGACAAAAATCCACAAAGTTCATATAGTGTTTACATATAGTGTTACAAAACAATAGGCCCAGTGCTTTTCATTGATATACAAACATTACGATTTTCCATTTACACAGACTGAGATAAGATAATGCCATAAAAATACATTGAACCACAACACACACACACGCACACACACTCACCAAATACACATATGCCAAGGCTTCCGGTTTCTCAGAACACCCTGCCTTTACATTTCATTGCTGGGTCATAAATCTGTCCAGACTCCCAGCAGGAAGCTGGTTGAGCCTCTTACAAGAGAGGGTGCCTCCACTGCGCCATCACCCAATGAACCCACTTACCTCTCATTCCAACCATGTGACAGAGACCACAGCTGCTGCATGGATGTCCCCATCCCTCACTGTCAAAACATGGCACCCACCCAAAACCCTGTTCAGTAGTAGCTGCTTACTATCTGGGAATGCTGCCAAGGCCTCCAGAAAGAGATACTGTATGTTCAATAGTTGTAGCTTTTGACATTAATCCTTACTCAGTCATATTATGTATGTGTGTGTGTGTGTGTGTGCTTGTGTACTTGGTTGTGCACACATTTATGCAACCTTTTGCACAACTTGAGTTGATTTTACTTTAATCCATCAGCGGTTCTGTCTTTTTGATTTGCTTCTTAAAGGACCATACTGGCCATTTTGCATGTTTGAGCCTAATATATTCAATTTTCATACATGTAATGTTATTGACAATCATTTCACAAAGCATACTACTGGAATGGTGAATTAATTTTTNTCAACTTGTTGATACTTGAAACGTTCTTGGGATAGGTAATCCATCATCGTGAACAACACGTATATTAAGGATTTTTTAGAAGTTTCATCATTTTAGCACTTAAGCACAATAAAAAGCATGGAGCGAATGTATGTCTCCACCAGGGAATATAGTCCCAAAAGAAGATCTGCGTTTATCAAAAAATTTTAATGACTGTGCCTTCATAAGGCTGTTTCACCTATTAGCAGGTGAAACATGGATTTTTAAGGTGGGTGTATTGCTTGAATATTTGATTTTGAAAGATTAGGAGATTTTGCAAAATATCAACAAATTTGAAATACGGTTTTATCCTTTGGGAAATGATTGTCAGTAAAGTAACATTTATAAAAATTGAATATATTAGGCTCAAACATGCACGATCTCCAGTATGGTCCTTTAAATAATGAAGTCTGAAAGACAACTCTTAACAGCCATCAGTAGGCGGACTGAAAAGAGCTGAGACATCTCAGTAAAAAGATCACATATTTATGGCTGCTATCTGGATGATTTATCTTTAGAACTACTCATTTGCAGAATACTCTGACATTTGCTAGATATGGGGGGCACCTGATCAGGCTTTTCAAAATGTCCGAAGAAGGTGAATCACAAGAGACCTCAAATACCTCAGGTGTTTGTTTGGTGTTGAGAGCTCATCTGGAGAACAGTTGTCACCTCAGGTTAAGGCTGCACCACTCTTGCAAAATACATGTACAGCTTGGATGATTGCAAAACTACCAAGTTTAGATAACTGCAAGACTCCCTTAAGCCTTGAGGATTTATTCCCACAAAGTTCTGTAAGCCCGCACCTATTTTTTCATCTCTATACTGTATGACTGCTCATCTTGTTTAGCCTCTGGTTTTTAATCCTGTTCTCAGGATGCTTTTCTGCACAATATGCATTTGTGTTTTACACCATAATAATATCAAGCACCGTCTCAATCCTGCCCCACAGTGGCAGAGGCAGGTGTGTATAAGCACCTAATTGTTTGTACATTTGCCAGGATATATGAGTGGGAGGCTACAGTGGTTTGGAAGGGCACTGGGGCCAGCAGAAGGATGACCTGCGGCTTCACGTGTAACCACTCCGTGTGACATACCTGTTATTGACACTGAACACTCATGGGCTCCTATTGGACCCTTGAACTAGAGAGGCAGTCCCTGGGAGCAGCACTGGAGGGCTGAGGAGTTCAGCGCAGTTAATGTTCAACCCTTTTGATCTCTACTGAGAAGTCACATTCCCCAAATTCCTCACCAGCATTTCCAGGGGGAGACTATGAATGGCTCTACAGAAGACAGTTAACACTCTCCCATGCTTTTTTTTTTTTTTTTTTTNTTTTTTTTTTTTTTTTTTACTTCTCACTTTGGAAAAGCACAGGAGGAATAAAGCAGGGCTCGGGGGCTGTTAACTTTAGGAGTTCTCTATCAGGAAATGTTTGAGTCACTTTATTGACAGATTTTTATTGTTGTCACATAAAATTCTACCTTCAGTTTCATCACTCCTTCTGGCATATACTGATAGAAATAGTTTCAATAAATGTCTTTTTTCTTGATTACAAAAGAGAACAAAGGAAAAGTGGACAAATCATGACATACCCCAGTAATCGCTGCCAAATAAGATTACCTCAAAGAGTAGTGACGTTTTCGGAGTTTCACCTGTTGTCTGACCACATTTGGTCAAAGTGACCCACGCTATTGAAGTCTGGGTGATTGAGCAATGGGTCAGGCATGGGTTAGTGATACAGGAGCGTTATCTAAAATGAAAAGAAACTCTTATCCTGCTTTGAAACTCTGATCCTACCTCCATGTTTAGATGTTTACAGCCTGCTGAGTAAAACTTCATTATAGCCTCACACATCAAAACAGAAAACTTTTTTAATGACAATAAAGTGATCATGCCAAGGGGGGAATGTGTTTTGTAATTTGCTTAAAATGTTCTCCACATGGATGCCAGACGTCATTCTCAGAAAGTGTGATAAAAATCAGCAGATGTCAGAGCAGAGAGGGACAATTTATCACCCATATGAATAATATGATCTCTCTATAAAATGCAGATTAATTGCGTTCAGTGTTTTCTATTGTTTGAGCGGTGGGCTTAGGAGGTTTAGCGTGAGGGTTATTAACTAATGGAGGAGATAATCCCAGGTAAGAGTCAGACGTTGGGACTCAGTGTACAGTACAATGAACAGCCTTCACTTAACCCCAATCAAAATGCTGAGATTGCAAACCCTGGGCCTTAGTCACCTGGCAGACTTCATTCTTAAGTGCCGTCTGTGCCTAAGAGGGCTAGACTGGACAGAAAGGTACAGATGGTCTGTTGCAGGCCTGGACAACTGTCAAGGTGAGTCAATGGGAATGACTTTGGTGGGCCTTGTTGTTGACATTGACGATAGTAGAGAGCAACGCTCAGGGCTTCACGGCACTGGTGTCATTTCCACTAATTTGAGGATCAAACAATAAAACTAGAAGGGCACTCATTAGAGTTCATACCTCCACCAAGGCCAAACTAGGCTAAATTTTTCCTGTTCTAATACTATTCTGGGCTAAAGAGAAAAAAGACTAAAACAAAAAAGTAATATTTTCTGTAACACTTAAAGAATCGTCAAAATTCTTTGCATGCTGCTGAATCAACTGCACATTAGTAGTTGTTGTTTACTTCTGCCATATTTGTTACTGCACAGCAATGCCATGCCTCCTGTCCATTTTAATCTGCTAGATCCAGATCCTTATCCAGATCCAGACCAAACTGCAGAAGTTTGATAGATTTTCAGGTAATAAACACAAATTTCATGAAGACTGGGTTTGACAGTATCATCAAACACCCTATCTCGCAATGTGAAGAAATCATTTGAAAATTCCTGGGTCCGGCTCCAAAGTTGAATGGGCCATGTCGTTTCCAACAATTTTGTAATCCTGCTAACAAATAAACTAACCAATCACCTGGCAAATGCAGGTGAAAACATAACAACAACCATAGTGGACCATGTACTTCCAACACATCTTCAGACAATGGTGAAATTTACTCAGATCATCATGCTCTCGTATTTTAAATTTTTATTTCCAGTCAGCTGATCTGAAAACAATTAAAGGTACTCACTGCTATTTGGTTCCCATCTGCCTGTTTGAGTCACAGCCCAGAATCCAGCAAATAAAAATTCACACTATTCTTATTTTACACCAGCCAGAGCCAAATTTAGACTGTTTTTTAATTTCTTGTAGAAAGTGTAGTTGTTTTCTAGGTGCTAATGCTTTGCTTTGCTGTTTGGAAAAGCAGTCTCCTCCTCCTGCATTTGCATGTACGCTGTAGATTTTCTTTGCAAACTTTCCAATTTATCTGACATTTTTCTCATGTTACCAGTCTCTTCAAGGACCACAAAATCAAAACACACTGGCAGCGTATGACATCTGTCAAACTTTCTGCCCTAAACTCACACACCGGAAAGTCAGCACTTTTAAAGTCTTGCTTGCTTGGCACAAATCCTACTATTGTACCTTTATTTCTTTTTTTCTTCTTCTTCTTCTTCTGTGGTGTAGCTGCCAAAGTGAACATGAAGAAAGTTACTGCAGAAGTGGGAAAAAAATCTCTGGAGCTCTAGTCACACAGATCAATAATAATAAAAATGCATTCCCTATTGAGATGGAGGGATTCCAGTGAGCAATCAAGTGGAGTAACACACAAAAGAGTGAAACTCAGCATCACTCCATGTTACTTTACTATGTTAACAAGCCTCACAGTGGTGCACCTGGTGTGCTTCATCGCATGATGTATTGTTGCACTTGTGTTTCCCACTTTATAGTTCTGCTGCATTCATCCTCAAACCTCTCCAAGCTTCTCCCAGTTGCTAAGGAATGAGTCAAACCTCATGGTGATAAAGTTACCTCACTGCCAATGTCACTATGGCTTCCTCGGTTCTAGACCCGCATGCTGATTGTGTTAGTTGAGATCATTCTTTTGTGGGTGGATAAGGTCAGAGAACTTTCAAATCTGGCTTGCAACCCAGCTCCAGCTCCTCATTGGTGGAAAAACCAACAATCCATGCTTGTCTCCTGGTGACCAATCTGGCTACGTGGCATGAATGGACGGACAAAATGGCCATTACAAGGGGCAAAGCTCCATAGCCCAAACAGAAACAAGTCTGTGTCAAAGAACAAATGGCCTGATGGTTTTATGTGGCCACCGTCACTCTCACCATATGTCCCTTTGTTTCCTGTGGGCAATTTATCGTTGTTGTCCTGACACTCAAACAGCCAAAGAATGAGACAAAGCATCTGAGCATGTGCAGAAGTTCCTGTCATCACCAATCAGAGTGAGAGACAGAAAATGGTTTGAACCTCTGAATTGATAGTTATTGCCGCTGCCAGATCGTGTTGGGTGATACCATTCTGGCAGGCGTGGGGGAGGGGGGGGGATGTTGTTTGGGATGGTGGGTCTTGCCATGAGGTAAGGCCTCTGAGGCTTTACAGTGACATCAGGGGATTGGTAATATAATCCTCTTACTGCACACTGGATGCTGTAATGGGGTGTGTAAACTTGGGTTACACCTCCCCAGCTCCGAGTTTACACACAGCACAGCCTGACACACTTTGTTCTCAGTTTTATTTTTTACTGAATGGATGGGAACAGCTGGGATTTTATGATCCACTTCACAGGTGTGACAGTTGATGTTTAGGATGAGTTACGCCAACGAAATGCTGCTCTTCATCATCCTCAACTATTGGGAAACAATGTGTGGCAACATTGTCTTCAAAAGCTGTTACAGGCTTGGATAAGGATCAAAATAGTTGTAATTTTTCTGTAAATGGCCTTTGGAGGGAAAACAAAAGTGTTTATCTTTGACTGCAGTGCAATGATTTTTTATGAGTAGCATTACAGTTTTATGAACACTTGACTTTGTGTGTCACTGCTGCCTGTGCTACTTGAGCTACTAACCTTTCTGTTTGATATCGGTGTTGAGAATTCAACAATACAAATCTGCATTCTGCAATATGAGGATACGTTAAAGGAGGAGCTGTGTTTGGAATCCATTCAAGTACTTAACTTCAAGGACCATAATACCCATTTTGCATGTTTGAGTCTAAAATATTCCATTTTCATACACGTAATGTTGCTGACAATCATTTCCCAAAGCATACTACTGGAACGGAGTTAAAAAAAAAAAAAAAAAATTCCTACCTTCCAGGCCGCCATTGGTTTCAGTTCATTCTGGTACGCTATTAAAATACTTGAAATGTTCTTGGGATATGTAATCTATCATCATTAAGAACATGTGTATTCATGGTTTTTCAAAGTTTCGTTATTTTAGCATTTAAGCGCAATAAAAAGTGCAGTATGTATGTCTCCACCGGGGAATATAGTCCAAAAAGAAGACCTGCATTTATCAGTTTTAACATTCATAATTTTGCGTAACTACTAGCATGCGAAACATCAATTTTTAAGGTGGATGTATTGCTTGAATATTTGATTTTGAAAGATTAAGAGATTTTNGAAACATCAATTTTTAAGGTGGATGTATTGCTTGAATATTTGATTTTGAAAGATTAAGAGATTTTGAAATATCAGGAAAGCTGAAATATGGTTTTATCCTCTGGGAAATGATTGTCAGTAACCTCACATGTATGAAAATTGAATATATTAGGCTCAAACATGCAAAATGGGTGGTATGGACCTTTAAGTACAATTCTGAAGTACTAGCACTTTATTTGAATATTTCAGTTTTGTGCTATACTTTTTATTTCTTCTCCATTATATTTCAGAGGGAAGTACTTGAACTTTTTACTAGAATACAGTGGTTCTACATGCCATGTCTGAGCAAACAAAAATATCTGAATACCACCTCGCTAACAAGCCACCAACACTAAGAAAAATTGTGACAGTAGTTTGGGGGGTTTCATTACTGTTGCATCAGACATTACTTTTACTTTGGATACCTGAGTACATTTTACTGTCAGTCAAGTACAATTTGGAATTCAGGACTTCTACTCTACTATTGCTACATTTACTCATATAAAGGATTTGAGTTCTTCTTCTACCACTGCCTGTAACACACTCAGATAGGATTAAGCATGAATAGTGTGGAGAATGGATGACATATCGCACTTTGATGCCTCTCAAACACTCAAATATTTTTAGGATCTGCAGCATTTACAAAACCCAAACCACTGCATTCACACCCCCAACAGCTTCCATGCAATCATGTTACAGAGAAACGTGGGAGTGGTGGTGGTGGTGGTGGTGTGGGTGGTGGTGGGAGGGTGGAGGTGGGCTGGATTCTGCCTATTCGGGGACTGAGTGCTGCTGTTGCAGCTGCTGGATTTCTCACAGTTGCAATTTCAAGGACGCCAAAATGAATTACGCATAGGCTCCGCATTTGGTAAAAATCTCTCTGCCTAATCCACCCAATCCCGTCCTCCTCAGTTAATTCCATATCTGCAGCAATTCAAAAAGTGCTTCAGAAAATTGCACATGTACAGTACACACCCATGCACACAGACACACACACTCCTGCATTCCCTTATCCTCTCACACACTCGTGCTGCTCTTTTTCACAAAATTTTTCAAGCGCATTGATCTCTGATTTGCATGAGTAATAATTAGGGGATTAAGCGTACTATGCTTGAATGAGGATGAGCGCGGTGGGAGGGTTACTTAATCGGCAAGTGCTGTTTAGTTAATAAAGAAATGAATAACAATTGCTCTCCAATGCATTTTCTTGACACTTCAGTGAAGACGTAGTGTATGAGCTGTTTTACGAGCAGGAAGCACAAGAGAAAGAAGACTTCAGCAGCTTTCTGAGTGCTCGTTGGTGGTGCAGCAGGGTGTGTGATATGTATGAGGAGATTGATACCAGAGTGTGTGCATGTGTGTGTGTGTGTGTGTGTGTGTGTGTGTGTGTGTGTGAACCAGCAGCCTGTCTGCATTTGCTCCATCCTTCACCCTGCTCTTATCCCACAAGGCCTCGGTGCCTTTCTCTTCCGCTGGCGTCTTATCAGAGGACAGCTCGTCAGGGACACACGTGCCATCGTTCTGACACTGACCGTGGGTCATTGAAATGCAAACAGAGAACACACTAAACCAAATGGGGTCGAAGAGCAGCAAATATTTGGCCAAGACCTTTTTTTCACTGATGGAGCCGGCCTGTTTATGGTCGATGAAACAAGGTTAGAGCAGATGGCCATTCAGAGCACGAAGCACTCATTGGAACTGTCCTCAAATCAAATAAAGCCAATACCAATACATATAAAATCCCGAGATGATGTACAAGAGCCAATCATCTCTCATTAAAAAAAAACCTTAACGTGGATTTTAAATCTGAAACTAATACACTGTGAGTTTTTCCTCTGATACTGCTTCACAATTCAGCAAAGAGCAGAAACTGTGTAACTGGGGCAAAATCTGACCCTTAAAAGAATAAACTGTTCCAAGAAATATCATCAAAGCGCCACACAGGGAGATTCAGTCAGAGCGAGGCTAAGGAAAGGAGAGGAGCTCCCTCTATCTACCAAAACCAAAAGAGAAACAGAAGGTCTGACCGGTTCCACCACCTCCCTGGCTGATGCTCAGACAGAAATAATCGATCCAGAGGCAGACAGATACTTCAGGATATCTATTATTTTTTGTTTGTGCCTCACATCCTATTCATGTAATGGAGCGAGACACTTTAGACACTTTCACCCTTCTCCCAGTGCTTACAGCCCAGTTGAAAAGAGAATTTTACAAAGAGAAAAGAGTTTAACCAGGTTTTGATCAGATGATGGTGATCCAAAACATGCTGTTCTGTAGATACTAAACCAAAAGGAAAACCACAGCAGCAAACAAGAGGCGTTTTACTTTTTCATCAACGGAAGAGGTGGTTTGTCTTCTGTGAGAGAGTCTTGAAATACGCAATGTTTCTGACAGAATACCACTTGATGCTTGAACTGTATAGAATTAGAAATCAAAGAAGGAAAAGTTTTAAACCCGCTGGCGCCCTCCACCTTTCAATTCTTCCAGAACCCAGAAGATTAACAGTGCATTGCTAAAAATCAAGATTTTTGTAGAAACTTAAGGTAGCCTGACTGTGGACTGCTATACAGAGAAAGAGAATGGCATGATTAAGCATGCGATCTCACTAAGGTCAAGGTCAAGGTCAAAGGTCAATGAGATCAAAGCATTAGACAGTTCAGACATATCTTATCATAGCAAATGAAGTCACAAACAGATCAGAAAAGATTAAATCCTTAACCGACATTACAGCTACAATAGGAGTTTTTATTGTTTTTATTTGTAAGGGAAATTGAAAAACAAGTTTTGTTAAGCTCAGATTAATTTATACTATATAAAAAGCGATCATATGACTTTATACTATAATTAAGATAAAGGATAATGAAAAAAATGCAGAAAGTGGAGCTATGATATAATCAAACATAAGCGTCCTTATGATTTGATGGTGATGATGGTGAATTTTCTCTATCTGCCTGTTCTCACCCAGGCATAAATGTTTTTTTTTTTTTTTTTTTTCCAGGTATAGAAACTAATAATAAGGTCACTTGGCTGCTCATAATCTTTGTCACAACATCCTGTCTGTTGAACTCTGTTGTGATCCAACTGCCTCACTCCCTGGGAAATGATGCTTTTGACATTTATAGCTGCAGCTCTTCCATCCCTGACGCACTTGTTGTTTGCTCTTTGTTTTATTGAGCATGATGAGTCAGTCTTTCCTTTCTACTGTCTGGCACAGACGACTCTGTTACCACGGCGATGTATCCTCTAGACAGTATCCGCAGCAGCATTGATCAAATGGTCAATGTGACACAGTGATAAGACAGCAGACAGTCTGATTTTACATTTTCATTTTAGGGGTTTATCTGATGTCATGGTGAATGAGTAAGTCATGTTCAGACTGTTTCACGAACTGAACCTTTAACTTGTCTAATTTTCTGACATCGTGCATGACGTGATTATACGTCAACCTCTCTAATTACTTTCTTAATAAAATATTCTGGACCTCAGCACTTCAACAATAAGCTCATAGCTACTCAGTTTGACACCATCGTGTGCAAAGCTCAAGTTTACAGGAAAGTAGTACTTGACCTCTTAATAGTTTTTGAACTTGGCAAAAATAAATGTTTCTTTTTTAAAATTTAAAACAAAGAAAACATTCAAATCTTGATTCAGAAAAGTAATATATTTAGCTTTTGGGGGGTTTTTTCCCCTCATTTTTGACAGTGTAACATAGGAAGGAGTACGAGTAGACCATTGTCAAAGCTGACAAATTTGAGGTTAAGACCTATAAACAATACATCCAGCAAAAATACCTGGTCCTGAAAGCTTCATGTTTAATGAGTGCTTTACCTTTATAACATGTTTATGTTAGCATGTAACACATTTGCAAGTACCCGCCCACACATCTGGTTAGACACACCCACCAAGTATGAGGCCACTGAGCAAGCGTTTGGCCAGTATCTGTGTTTCACAGCCCGTGGGTNCCCACCAAGTATGAGGCCACTGAGCAAGCGTTTGGCCAGTATCTGTGTTTCACAGCCCGTGGGTGTTTTCAGCTAAGGTTTGATGCAGCTGGCCAATCAGAACAGAGTGGGCTTTTTCAAGAGGACGTCTTAAAGAGACAGTGCATAAAACTGCCTGTTTTCACTCAGAGTGCACAGCAGTGCTGCAGCAAGGGTGAATACAAGTGGAAAATAGTGTTTTTTGCACTTTAAAGGACCATAACACCCATTTTGCACATTTGAGCCTAATATATTCATCTTTCAGACACATAACGTTACTGACAATCATTTTACAAAGCATATTACTGGAACAGTGGATTAAAAAAAATTTTTTCCTACTTCCAGACCACCATTGGTTTCAGTTCATTCTGGTACGCTATTAAAATCAATTTGTTGATACTTGAAACATTCTTGGGATAGGTAATCCATCATCGTGAACAACATGTATATTCAGGTTTTTTCAGAGTTTTGTAATTTTAGTGTTTAAGTGCAATATAGTCCCAAAAGAAGACTTGCATTTATCGAAAAATTTTAATGACCATGACTTCATAATTTTGCGTAACTACTGGCAGGCAAAACATTGATTTTTAAGGTGGGTGTATCGCTTGAATATTTGATTTTGAAAGATTAAGAGATTTTGCAAATATCTGGAAAGCTGAAATATGATTTTATCCTTTGGGAAATGATTGTCAGTAACGTAACATACATAACAATTGAATAGGTTCAAACATGCAAAATGAGTGGTATGTTCCTTTAAAGCGTTAAATGGTTTCAAAATAGACCCCAAATAAAAATAAGATCATGTCCTCTAATAATACAATAAGCGTCGGTGGCAGTTATTGGTTTTTAAGTAGCAGAAGTGGGATTTCCTGCTATTATGACCTCTTTGACCCCTTTAAAAGTTGCTGCACTTTATAAATCTATTGAAATTTTTGAATCTACTGTGAAGTGTAATTTTTTTTGTTTTTCCTGATTATGCATCAGTTTTCAAATAATTTTATTTGAAAAAGAGGTCAAACACATTTATTTTTATTACATTTATTTATTTATTTCTGAAACACAGCGGTCTGAAGAGGAAAAAGGGGAATCGGGATTTTGTTTGTTGAGCATCTGTAACTTTAATGAGGATCCCACACACGTCCGGGCTGTTTTAAGGCCTAATGAAGGGAGCATTGGGTCTGACCAAACGGTAATGGGCCGTTCAGCTTAGGGATGCTGCCTTCGATCGCCCATTAATCAGCACATTCCTCCCTCTCTCTCTGCTCCACACACTGTCTTCTTCTCCGTCTCTTACTGTCTCTCTCATTTACTCTTCTCTGTAATTACACAGGAAAAACTCTCCCCACAGGCAGCAAAATACACTCTTTCTTTCTCTCTCTCAGTCTTTCTGTCTCTCTCTCACACACACACAGACACACACTGAGACACTTTCCCTCTTCCTGTCAAGGTACATCAGGAGGAGGCCATTTCCTCCTCACTCTCTTTAAGTAGGGCTGCTGAGTGAGAAGAGGACGGAGGCGTTCACACACACACACACACAGAGGGGAAAGGTGGCCATTAGTGGAACATCTTGGGAATAACTGTGTCTCCACAGATGCAGAGGGTGTTAGTGTTTGAGTTTCCCTTTCACTGTAATCTCTCCAAGCGGTTTGAGTGCCACGCCGACGGATAAGTGACATCAGATCAAACGTTTTGAGCCTGTTGCTTCTGGTGTTTGTGGTATTTTTGTCTCTCTGCACAAACCGAGCTGAAAAGAAAAGTAGTTATGTAATTTAAAGGCATCGACAGAGATGGAAACACAAATAATACAGCTGATAGGTGCAAAGTAACTAAATACTGTAATTAGGTATTAAATACTGTAATTACTTAGGTACAACATTGATGCGGAATTCTGCTTGCAAAAGTTGAAATTTTGCTTTAGCTGATATGTGTAGGGTTCATTATATTCAGTTTTCATTTTTCAAACAAAACAAGAAAAAATTAAATGAAAAATACAATTTAATCAGTATTTTTATTATTAAAACAGTTGAAAATCAGATTTAAATAATACCAATATCAATAATGCCAATAAGTCTGGTTAACAACGAGCACCTCGTGCATTTTCTTACTGTAAACTACAATGAAAAGTCATCTGGCAGCAGGAAAGACAGCAAATTTTGGATACTTGGGGACATAAAAACATTGTGAAAAT
This sequence comes from Lucifuga dentata, assembly GCA_014773175.1. Taxonomy (NCBI): domain Eukaryota; kingdom Metazoa; phylum Chordata; class Actinopteri; order Ophidiiformes; family Bythitidae; genus Lucifuga; species Lucifuga dentata. Next base: position 90,982 of record VXCM01001351.1, read on the forward strand.
GAAATTGAACTGCTTCATTTAAAAATGCATCATCTTTCCATAAAGACCTGCTAGCATTAACAAAGCTTCTGCAAATCAAAACCAAAGACATCTGTAACCTTTCACCAGCTTTACTGACTGAAAATGCACAACAGTAAATAACAGTGTCATCTTCATAAAACATGCATGAAGTACACATGCATATCAATCAAAAATGACAGTTTACTGAGGAAAAATGCTCGAAGCACAAATCAGTTGAATAAATTGAGTTGTAACAAAAAGGAAGCAGTCTGATTTGACAGATGTATTCTTCAGACTTTATATATCACTGGCCCATAAACCTGTCAGACCTGCCAGTTAAACAGCTATTCAGCTGCGACACACAATTAACCTGGACGTTGAATCAATACCCTTCTGTTCAATTATCCTGTAAGTAGTGTGAGTGTTTTTCTCTGACACGTATGAAGGAAATAATGAAATCATGACAGCAGTGGCATCTGAACTCAGTGATGATACTCTGATCTTTGGTCACTTTTGTAAGTTAAAAAATTAAGATGAGCACTAAATTTTCCATTGTTACATCTCTTAGAAGTGTTCATGAAATTTTTTAATAACTGAGTATTTTCTGTATTTATTATTTTTTTATTTGCTGACATAAACAATATAAAGAATGACACTATTTTCCACATAAGAAAAAATCAAAAAAGTCCCTCAGTCACCACTCACTTATTTGATATTATTATTATTAGTAGTAGTAGTATTATTATTATTAATATTATTATTATTATCCAAGATTTTGTAGAATTTCCAGAATCCAGAATTGAACACTGGTTAGTTTAATGTCTTTTGGTAAGTTCTGTTAAATTTTTGAATACCAGTGGCTTCAAAATTCATGGAAAATTTACTGCAAGGTTGAAGTAATCGATTATTGCCAAATAGGAGGCAGAAAAATTCAAATAATAATAACCTATCGCCAACGTCTGCATCCAGCAGACTCATTGCAACATTAGCAACCCACCAAAGTCGTGTTTTGGCCCATCTGTTGACGGTAAGTTAAATATGTGTTCTCTTCTCAGCTCTGTTTTGGTCTCCACCAACTCCTGAGAAAAATATCTGGTTTTTACATTCTTGATTTTCTTCACCAGTCATTGTTAGGTTTGTCTCAGTCATTTTGTCACATACTGTGGGTTTATCCGTCCTTTTTTGCTGGAAACGGCTGCCGACAGTTTTATATCAGGAGTTAGTGAGAAGTGAAAATAGGAAACCCTGTAGTTTATTTCTGAAGAAGTTCCTGTGGTATGAAAAAACAGCCGATAACTAGATAACATTACAACCACAAAACTTCAGTTACCTCTCATGACCATAGGGAGCAATGATGTGCAGAATCTGAACTTTCAGCTTTAACATACAAATCTTAGACTTTGCCAGATTTATCAATATTTTCTTTAATATTAACAATAAAATTATTTGTTCATGGGCATTATTACTATCACCTTCTATACCAGCCATTTATTCACAGTGAAAAAGTCACCAGCTGAGTTTTTCACCTGTGCAAAGCTGAGATAGCAGAAAGGAAGATTCTCCATTATTCTGCCATTGACAGGAGAGTGAACTCACTACTTCAATTATTAGGAAATCTCCTCTCAGTGACTCTCAATTATTAATCCAATTTCCTCTCATTATAAATTTTATTGTTTCAAATTACCCAAGATAAAAGCAATGAAGAGCTTTCATTGAGGTTATAAATCATTTGTAATGATGCCATCCTTCCTCTATAAAATACACCTTAATCCAACTTTAGCAGGCCATTACGGAATAACCAATCATGAGACTTTGTTAAAAATGTTTTAATGTCTTCATAAGTCACGTTGACCAATGGTTTTAGTGCAGCCAGCGTGTCCAGTGTTTACCAAAAGCTGCGACAGGTGTGACAGTTGGTATCAATTCATTCGCAGAACCGAGTGAATAGCTAATAGCCGATGGTGGAGCTTAGAAACACCCTTCAGACTAACTGCTGGGAAGCAGGTGGGCGTCAGCTGCCCTCATACATCACAGCACTAACCGCCTCTTCTGCAGACAGTGGGGGAAAAAAGGCTTGAGGCAAGCTGGGAAAAAAAAAATGTCAATAGAAATTAGACAAAAAGAAAGAGAGAGAGAGGTCTGAAAAACAGATCAAACTGGTGGAAAAAAAGGTGATGTAAGAAGAAAAAGCCGGCTGTAAGTGAAACAAAGGAGTCAGCTGCTGGAGTCGTGCACAAACAGCTGGTGCCAGAAACAGAGTCGAGGACAAAGTGGGTTCTGTTTGGACTGGAGCCGGGCCAATGCTGGGCCGGGTTAGCAGGGAGCGCCGCCAACACGAGGAGAGGCCTACGGGAAGATCATTATATAACAGAGAGGGGAAACCTCACAAGCACAACAGAGATGCTCTTGACTCCCTAATGATATGGCTCGGTTTAAAGCCATGTCAGAGGGGAAGGCAGAGAGACATTAAAAAGACAGACAGCTATAAAAAGACAGGAGAAGAAAAGAGGAGAGTGTAGAATTCAGACTATTGTTTTTCCATTAACCAACTGCAGAAACAGTAGAGCTGCACTTCCTCACTTCTCTACCAATTCAGAGCAATAACACACATTCATTGGTGTATAAAGCAAAATGTTTAGAATGAAATCTGCTTTTGCGTGGTATAGAAACTGATAAAGAAAAGATTCAAGGAACCTGAACACCAGGAAAGATGTTCTCTTCATTTTCTGGCTGTGCAGGGTTTTGTTTGGCATCTTTTTGTCACTATATCTAAGTAAATTATTTTTTGTATCAGCAGAACTCCTGTGGAGTTTATTCATTGAAAATTCACAGATTCCTTAACATTTGTATGTAAATGAATCATAATACAAAACTGATTATCTCAATGCCCAGTACTTAAAATTTTACTGTGAAAAATGTGTTTATGTGTTTCGTTATTCTCCCTCATTTTTGGCACACCAAAAAAGGTCAAGTCTAGAAAATGAATGTAGCTGGTCAATCAGAAAAGAGTGGGATTTTTAGGAGAGGACTTTAAAATACCTAAAAGTTGTGTTGTCACTCAGTGTGCAGAGTGGTGCTGCAGAAAATGAGAGTAAAAGTGGATCAATGTAGTTTTTTTTTTTCTTTTTTGCACATTAAAGCACTGCAAAGGTTTCAAAATAAAAACTAAGTATATGGAAATGTGTATAACATGTTCCTGTTAAATGCATTCTGATGTGATTTTCTTTTTCCTCACCTTTTTTTTCTCACTGGTAAATAAATCAGTGTTACACAAAGACACTTTACAGCTTGTAGTTTTGCTGTGGTGCACTCAGTGTACGTGTAAAGCTCCATCCCTGTTCATGATATTTGACAGGGTGCCAGCTCTCCTCATATTCAGCCACGCATGGAAATAGGAATATTACAGAATCACCCCACTTATCCCTGACTAATGTTCACTGTATGAATGAATGCATTCTAAATGAAAAGCTATTCTTCCTCTCCTCTGAGGTTTAGGGCCACTTAAATACCTAATGTGTGGAATTAGCACTTTTTATATGTCGATTGCACTCCTCTGTAAGCCCTTTCATTAGGTTTAGAGGCCCGAAGCCAAGTTACAAGCTACAGAATTACATAAGCCTGGCTCATTTTCTATGTGTTTTCATGGTGCAAAGTTTTATTTTACAGTTATGGCTGATACATGATGAGTAGTATATAAGGGGAAGTTTTGAGGCTGCAGCTTATATAAAGGCTCAAGCTAAATGGTTTCATTGTCCATGCTGCTATGCTTCATAAGAAATGGGCAAGTGTACTTTGAATTCCTGCTCAGTTCCATGAATCTGAGCAGCAAGACTCCTTATTGTAGCAAGATACATTTTTTTTACACCTGTTCTGATTTCCTGGTTTGTTGTTTTGATCAGTTCTGTTGCATTTTTCACGGCTGCTCAGACAGCTGCACATAGCAGCTGTCTGAGCAGAAACTCCCATCAGTAAGTAGCCTTGCTGTGATGGCAGTAGGATGTTCTCTGCACATGCCCAGACATGTTCCTAATTGTGCATTGGGGGCTCCAATCCCGCTCAATCCTTAACTCTTCTTCTGCCTCCTATCAATGAACAGACGTGTGTGTGTGTGTGTGTGTGTAGGTGTTTATCTTCAGTAAGCTGACAGGAGGTCACGGAGATAATGTCAAGTGGATGTTGCCTACAGCGAGGCGATTTTGACCTTTCAGAAAGTGAACACCAAAATAATACCCATAATTTCCTCACAAGCATACAAAATTGCACAACTAAGCTCTGACTGCTAAATATAGCGCGCTAACCTCAGTGCTGGTTATCTCCCTTTCATCAGTTCTGTAGGTGACGAGCTGCTCGAGTGTGCAGTGAAGTGTTAACATGATGAGCTCTGCAGAAAGGAAGCCTTGTTAGCAAGGGAAGATATTCCTGCAGAGTCAGACTGGATTGGGAATACTGCAAGTCAAAGCGAATCAGTTTAATCAGCCAACATCTGTCCCAGCCTGACTGGTCATGAATGGTGTGAAGATGCCACCTGCATTAGAAATTTGTTGCAGGTTGTGATGTTATGAGAGCTAAATGAAAAAAAATAAAAATAAAAAAATAAAATGATTCCTTGTCATATTAATAGTAAAAAGGGAGGACACAAACAGATCAATATGCATGAGTAATGATGTGGACATGTGGACGACTTAACAACTATGATGGAGTCAAACCCAAAGTTTCTCTTTCTGTCTGCGGTTCTTGTTACATTACCATGGTCACATCATCAGTTTAACACTTCTGTCCTTCCCATCAACACATTTAAGGATTTCATTAGCACTCCGCAACAGTGAGACTCAATATTTTTTATGTCTGTAGTACATACTCATCTGTTTGGTGAGGATGCAATAAAAGTCAGTAAATCGTGACAGCAGCAGACATAAAACACTCTAATAGACACCAAATCTTCTGAGACAGACACACTTTGAATTTGAATCAGGTCATCTCATCTGCTGCCAGAATGAAAAATGTGTTTTGGCATTTTCTTAAAGTCATAAAAACAATTACACGTGAAAGTATACGAATTTCTGAGGGCATGCATGGCAACATCGCTGTAACAATATTACATGCTGTCTTGGCTTGCATTCTGAATTCTGTATTAATAAACTCTCTCAAGCAAAGCACCATAAAAATAAGTTTTAAACTTCCACTTTGAAGGATGAAGGATGTCTGCATGGGCTAAAACAATCAGGTTGTTTTGTATTGCTTTTAAGGTGGATTTATTGATGTGTTTGACATCAATATAAAGCAGCAGTTGCACTGATTGGGCTCTAAAGATTTTATTAAAATCAGATCAATGAATGTATAGATCCTGCTTTTCTTCTCTGTCTCTTTACATTATGCACAATGTGAATGAATCTTAATGGAAACTTGATCATTTTAACATATTAATTTACAAATTGGTGTTCATATTAATAACTGAATGACATTATTGGCTGACATAATTGATCAACCACCTGTAATTGTCTGGAGAGTGCACCAATTACATGGCAAGCTTCTTAGACCCCTACATCCTGACGCCAAGACATGATCTATGAGACCTTTCAATTTTTTATTTCAGAATAGTAATTGTGACTCAATTTGTTGCATAAGTACGATGTCAAACCTTTAAAGCATAAGATTTTGACTGCAGGTGGCCTTTAACCTGGGCGACATGTAAGATACAAGCGCCTGAATTGAGTCGTACCCCAACATATCATTTGGTGTGAAATTCCTGCTACCTTGCAGTGCTGATTCACAGCAGGAGGCTGAACAAACTCCTCTGAGTTTCTTTTTGACAGTTTTGAACTATATCTCGTGCTCAGCATCTCCACAAACTGGCAGATTGAGGAAGAGGTTCCTTCTTCTCTCCGTCAGTAGACTTAGTCAGTTGTGTTACAAGCCACTCTTTGTTTTCTTTCAGTCTAATAGCTTCTTTATGATTTCTTCCTCTATTCAAAGGGCATGCAGTACTTGACTGGCTATAAATCTGCTTGGAGACTAATCCACCACTACCTACCAGCTGCTCTCTTGGCACTGCCAGGGCCAACATTCCCGTCACCATGGAGATAACCAGTCATGCCAGTCACACATAAGGCCTGGTGCTGTGCCGAGCAGGCGTTGTGTGCGTGTGTCTGTACGGCGAGAGTGCCTGAATAATGCTTGTCTGTATTATTAGAGAAGAAAGTCAAACCGTGTGTTCTGTCAACTGCTAGAGAAAGAAAAGGTTCCCAATTAACTGCCATTACCAGCTGTTTGTCAGTCTGAGCCGGTTAACTGGTTCAATACCATGCAGTATTTCAGTGTGTGTGGTGTGTGTGTGTGTGCGCACAATGCAGCCGGCCAAAATTGGTTGAACTTAGCCTTCCTTTGTCAAATTTTGTAAAACACAATTTATCCTGCTGCAGGCACAATATGAACCAGTAAATTAATGGTTATGGTGGGTTTTTACCCAGACAGATGTATTAGTATTGATATTGATTTTAATGTGAAAGGTTCTTGAAACACCTAACAAATGATGCTACTCCAGGATCTCATTTAAAGTCGGCCTCTTTAGCTTTTTTAATATATGTGCTTCAGATCTGACTATTTATGAGTTTTACTTTCTGTTTTAGCATTTCAACATAACAACTTTCAATATTTTTATTGTAATAATAAAACAAGAATTAAACACACAGTCTGGGTAGAAGACATGTTTCTTGTTTCCTTGTTTTGGTCCCGTTTAATGGGTTGCCTAATGATGATGATGTCATCAAAGCAACTCCTTTTTTATTTTAATTTTATTTTTTTTTTTTTTANTTTTTTTTTTTTTTAGTAACTGTCAAGTCAATATGTATTTATCTCCTAATTACCACTTTTGGCCAGAGTGGTTGAATAAAAGTTACCTAACCTCCTTTTAATTTATTTTGGTGCAGGTTTGTGGTTTATAATTTAATGATTTCCTGGCAATTATTATCCTTATATGTTAAAATTAGCGTTTCTGTTGGCCGCCAAATCAACTTTTGCAAACTTGAATTATTTTGTTAACTGGAGAGCCAATAATGTACGTGATGCCTATTAGTTCAACATATAACACATGTATTTCTACATGTAATCATGTGCTCTGAATGATGCTGTTAAAGAAATATGTAAAAGGCAGAGTTTGTTAAGATATTAAAGTTTAAAGCATTTTGATTTCTAATACCAAGTCTTAAGTCCATTGTTTAGGTGTGGACAGTGGACAGTTGTAACAGATTGAATGTGAAGCAACAGAACAGTTTCTCTTGCTGTTGTGAATCACACAGACAGACACACGACTCGGTGGCTTAAGACAAAACTAGAAAAAACCATTGAAAAGCTTTTGTTGTCCATTATAGCTACACACGTATCCTGTGCATCACGCTTTGATTTTTCTCTATTTCCAGGTATGCATGAGGCCTTTCACTGAATGCATCTTGCGACACGAGCAGAGAGGAAGCTGCTGTGGTTTAGTTGCCATGGCAACCAGGTGAGAACATGTGGAGCATGTGTGTGTGTGTGTGTGTGCTCTGGTGATGACATCATGCACTCCATGACGGTGAAATGGCAACAGCAGAAGGCAGTGGTGAGGGGGCGGACTCTGGGACCTCTATGTCATTTGTGCTTTGTTATGTTCAATTGATCCTCCTGAGCCACAAAGACCCAAGAGGAAAATGATATAGGGGAAAACAAATCATTTTGAGTGTAATGTTCCATAAATTTCCCCTGAAGTAAAAAAAAAAACAAAAAAACACTAATGCTAAGAAATTACTTTGAATTTGAATCAATCATCACAGCCAAAATTACAAAATGAAAACAAAAATGAATCGTTAAGAGCTACATTAGACTTTAAACTCCCTCAGCCACTCCTTTATCACTTGCCTCTAGCTTGTTCATCAGCTTAAAACGGACAATAGGAAGCACACTGAATAGGAAATAATTCCCACTCACCTGCCACTTAAACAGACTTCTCGTTTCCTGTTGTGCAGATGTGATTATACTGAGATTGAAAGCATTGGAAAGACTATTACAGACTTATTCAAGTTCACCTCTAACTCTCAGCAGGTATCTCCAAGGATGACCCTGCTTTTCAGAGCTAACAAAGCAACAGTATTTCCTATGAATAGCCAATGAATCAGCTGTCAATAGATCTATAGGAGGCTTTGATGCTCTAGTCCTCCTATAGTCCTAAAATTAGATGAGAAAATGAGGAAAATATACAGTATCCTAGAATCGTACAATGTTTTCCAGTGACGCACTCTGAACAGAGCTGAGCAAACACACAATAATCATATATTCCATATATTGCGGGTTGATTGATACGTTCTTCTGAGCCTATCATAGCAAGATCTAACTCAGAGTTGCTGCAGTTATTCTTCTCCCAAAGATGCTGGTTTTTAACTCAGTTTCAAGGAAAGACATCCTCACAACACCTCACATACTCTTACTCTGGAATTTACCAGTTATAATCATTTGTGCAAGACATTAATATTACTTCAACAAAAAAATACAGCCCTTGCTCATTTTCTAATGCGTCAGGGTCAGAACTTTTCAGTCACGCCTCATATATGGATCTACAAATATGCAAATGTCCAGTGATGTAATTCATTGAATTTCTAATTAAATGAGTGAAGCGTGATGTTTGTCACAATCTTCTAAATTAATCCTTCACCTAATTTGCATGCATTCAAATGTCACCAGAGGTACAGTAACTCAAAACGCATGGAAATTGCCACTGACTCCTTGCCAACACCAGACTTCTCCTTAGTCTTTATTAATCCCCAGTTCCTGGCCCCAGGCCATGGCGGGAATGCGTACAGGAGGACAGCCGCGTGCCCTCGCTCAGCTGCCTCCTAATCTTCCTCCTAACTGCCTTACACAGACTCGCTCCGACCCCACGGCCCTGCCTGTGAGGTCCAGCCAATCTCTCCTCTGGTTCTCTCCTGCCCCCTAAAGCACAAAAATAGCAGAAGCCATGTTAAAATAATCTGGATACTCCCTGGTAACAGCTAGTCTGATGGGCCACTGACCAAAGCATCAGTGATAAATATATAAATACAACTTTCTAATAAGTTTCATTTAATAAAAGGCTCTTTGTATTCCATAGCTTTATAATGCTTAATAAATCATGAAAAAAAAATCTCTTTTTTGGGTGGGTTCTTGGATTTCTCACTTTCTAATATAGAACTGATTATGAACAATAATAAAATATTTGCACAGTCCCCAACTTCATGCCTTTTCTGTATTGTTTATTTTATTACACTCAGTTTCATGTATTTATAGTTGTTATCTTATTAATGTATGTTGCACAGATTGGTCCAAACTTAATTCAGTTATACAATGACAGTAAATTGAATCTTAAATCGTGATTTTTTTTGATAGTCATAAGCAATAGTGAGTTATTAATATAAGGTTTTTCCATTACAATAATCAACACATGTGCAGTTATAAATGTAAAACAAAACAAAAAACAAAAAAAAAAGAAAATCGTAATAAATGGAGGGAAGTTATGATGAATTAAAGGGCAAAAAGACAAAGCAAGTTTCAGAGTGATTTTTTACAACCTGGCAACCCAAAATTAGTCTTATTAATGGTTTTTCAGTGATGAATAAAGCATCAATCAATATTATACAAAACTTCCTACCTAACATACAGCCTGAAGATTAACTCTTTATATTTAGCCACCAATATTTCAGGAAACTAAGGAAAAAACATTAACTATGCTGTATGATGAACTTTACATTAAACTGTTTTGACTGTAATCTCTCTCATTGTTGGCTGGATGCTCTGAGGTGATAGAAGAGGGAAAAATAGCATTTGGCAATCAAATATTCCCATGTCGCTGGTTGCTGATGTGCTTCTTTGAACCTTCTCAATTCATATGCATTCCTCTCCCAATAGGAGCTGTCACTTTGTGTGGACATTGTCCCTTGAGTGTGTGTGGCTATAGGGAGCGTCTAATGTCCACTCTGGGCCACTTGTCCATGATGTGAATAGGAAGACAATGAAACCCCCAGTGGCTCCCTCTCTCCATGACTCGACTAGGGTCTGATTTGCCTTGGCAAGGGGGACAGGGGCCCAAAACAAAGCTGAAGGAGTCTCCAGTGAAGGGGTGCAGAGGTCATCTTCAACACCCCACTAACAGCCCATCCTCTAGTTTGGACGTCCAAATGAGAAAAGGACACAGAGGCGTAGAGACAATGGGATAAAAGGGACTTCTGAAACCATTAAATTCTGAGGAAGTGATGGCCGTGAATGATGACAGAGAGTGAATAGAGACTCTTGAGGTGGGAGGTACGCTCCATTAATGACCATGGATGCTCCATTATGGGAGCCCAGGGAGGTGGTGACGAGGTGGTACATTTTTCCCATTAGGCCTCTCCGCTCTGAATGAAGAGACAATTCTAGATTGATGCAGGAATCCTGGTCAAGACCGTAGAGACTCCACCGTCAACCTCAACACAGGGGGACAACCTGACACCACTCGGGCCCCTCGGTGGTAGGACGAGTCAAATTACTGTTTGCGTAATGTCAAGCCTTTCATAGCAGCTCTACAGGACACTTTGATTGATGGACTTTCCCTTTTACATGAATGTATGAGAGGATGTGGTCTATCATACTGTTCATGAGCGAGATAATGGATATGCCTCTAATTGGTGTGAGCAATTCAACTCATCAGTAATTCCTCTGCTTCTCGATCATCGTATCACTTTTTAGATGGGCATCCCTGGGTATTCATGGATACACTTAACGCTCATATGGAGGATATTAGAGACATAATAATTTATTGGGACAAGAACAGATTGTGCACCCTAAGCAGATAATGTCATCCAATTTGAGGAGTTCAGAGCATTTGCCAAGACAAGTCAAACAAGCCAAAACATAATTTGTCTTGTTCTAATAATATACCAGTCTAAAGAAAAAATGTGTGAACACCATAAGGCCAAGTGCTTGCTTAGCACAGATGCATTGTGGATAGATTCTGGCCACGTGTCCTGGCATTCATGATGACCACACATGAAAACTGTGTTTCACTGCTTGGCTAATTGTTGATGAAGGTGCATTTATGTCACATGGAAACTGTCTGCATTGTTTCAAATTTCCAGTGGTGCACGACTTGCAAGAGACCTTCAAATACAGTCTCCATGGCTGGCCATTTTCTATGTTGCCTCCTTCCCCGTGTTAAGTATAAACCAGCCTTAACATGCAGAGAGTCGAGCTTCAACTTGCAACCTGTATGCTCCTTTAACTTGAAAAGCAGGATTTTTCATTTAGCTTCTGAGTGTTTGGCATTTTGGAGATAAAAAGTTTTCATCTGACTTTGTGTTGTTGCTTTGCTCTTAGACTAACAATTTGTTATGAATTTAAATATTATTAATCAAGGAATGTCAGCTGTGTCTGCAGGTATCATGAATACCTACACTGGAAATTAGTATAAATGGACAGATAAATGGCAGTCAAATAAATGGAAAAAGACTAATTATATGTGTGCATGTACTGTAGATGAGTTCTTATGTCATGCATCTTCACAAGAAAAGAAGAGTTTTAATCTCTAATACATTTAATAAGAAAATCAATCACAATTTGAATCTAGTGACAAAGTGAATGACTACGCATGTCACAATAAGCCTTTATGAGCCTCTGCTTAGCAAATGAAAAAAAAAAGCAAATGAGGACTTTTATTTTTTTTTTTGCCTTTTCCATTTTCAAAGTGATAAAGCAACCCTTAAAGATTTGGAGTCTGCATTTTTCTTCCAAAAAGGCATGCGTATCTGCTGAGATGTTACTGCAGATTGGTGGTATAAAGCAGTGACATGCCTAGACTGCAATTATGTGCATTTAAATAGTCTGTTTTAAGGACAGAGGCCACATATATCTGAGAGCTTTAAAGCAACAGTCCACAACTGGCTGTGCTGCTGCAGTCAGCGCTGTCAAGGCTCTGAAAAATGTCAACTTTTTTTTTCATGCAGGGAAAAAATGCATGGGTCCAGCCAAAAATAGGCATTCCACGCTGTGAGGAATTACTTGCAGGATGACATTCTATAGCAGTTCTCCAGAGCTGCACGTGGCTTAAATCTCTCACAAACTTTGAGAAAAGATAAGAACACAGCCTACAAATTTAGAGCATACTGAGGCACATGCTTGAATCTGAGTCAACAAAACATCCAGGCACAAGTCCCTGTACATGTCAAGTCCACTTACACACACACACACACACACACACACACACACACACACACACACACACACACACACACGCACTATATGACGTGAAAGAGAAAGGCACTACAGGCTGAAGTGCACTTAAGACATCTCTAGGATTAAGTGTTTTACATGTTGCTGTCTCTGCACAGAAACACACTGAGAATGGGGAGATAATACGAAGCAAAATAAAATTTTTAAAAGTTCATCAAATTTAAAATCAAATTTCAAAGGTTGAAGAGTAAATTGTATTAGTTACATCATATTACACACATTTCTATGTTCTTATTCTAATTTTTATTTTAAACATTTGATGTGCAAAACACATTCATTCACTTCTACTCTCCCTTGCTGCAATACTCCTGTGCACACTGAGTGAAAACAGACTGTTTTAGGTACTGTCTCTTTTAAGGCCCCCTCCCAAAAACCCCCCTCTNTGAGTGAAAACAGACTGTTTTAGGTACTGTCTCTTTTAAGGCCCCCTCCCAAAAACCCCCCTCTGTTCTGATTGGTCATCTTGGCCAGGTTTGAGCTGGCAACAACAACAAACGCTGACCAAACACCTGCAAATCTTGTACTTGGTGGGTGTGTCTAATCAGGTGTGTAGACAGGTAAATTCAAATGTGTTACATGATGATGTCACCATTAAAGGATAAATCAAAAACGCTCCTTTCTTAGATTTTAATTTGTTTTTTTTTTCTGGTCAGATGTCACATCTATCAGTACATTTGCCTATATTACAAGTTCACCTTTAAGCCTTCAATGACTTGATTTTAATCTTTGAGTTCAAGTACAAAGCCATTATAGCCATTATTAGAGACATTCAAATCTTAGTTTTAATCTTTAATCCAATATTTTACTTTATAAACAAGTTACATTTAGTTTTATGAATTGTGATTTACTTGAGTAGTGTTATTATAGACCCCTATTTAAAGTAGGGTAGATGTGAATTGGCACTGGAAAACTTCACGCTGAAAATACTGAATTGAAGAAAAGGAACACTAAAAATAAAAATAAAAAAATTGGCATTTTATTAAAGCTGATTAAAAGAGGAAAATTTTACTGCTGATTAAAAAACTTCCTAAATCTGATCTGAAACAAAAACGTAACCCCTTAACAAACTACCCTCTGCTCTACAGAGATGTGGCTAGTATTAATAACTTCTGTCTCACCTAACCTGGAGTAAACCATCTGATCAGGGGTTTAACTCAGGGGTGAGTAAAACAATGTAAGCTATACAACTAAACAATTAAAAATTATATCTATTGTCTTTGTCTTCAATTAAAAATTTAAATTAAAGTTTTGCATTTTATCACCTAAATGAAAGCACAGGAAGCAACTTCTGTAAATTTTAATTGAGAACAATTTTACCCACAATTCAAGATCTTGACAGCATCCAGCCTTTGCTCACAGGTTCTAACGACACACACCCGTTTTCACTTTATCACTTAACGAGCAAATTACCTGCAACAGCACAGCAATCAGAACTAAGAAAATATTACACAAAATGTTATACATTAATCTAAACAAACTCAAACAGAGTCATTTTGACCACATTTTAATCATAACTCCAATAAATATACAAACTGAAGTAATATTCCCTGTTCATATTTGGACCATAAATGTACTTTTATGTGACATTTTGGTTAGAAGTTCTATATATCTGTTGTCTCCCAAGACACGTTTATATACAAATAAAATGCTTAAAGGACCATACCGTTATTTTGCATGTTTGAGCCTAATATGTTGAATTTTCATATGTTACATTACTGACAATCATTTCCCAAAGGATAAAACTGTATTAGTTCAGCTTTCCTGACATTTTGTAAAATCTCTTAATCTTTCAAAATAAAATATTACCATAATAATAACATAATAATATAATGATAATAATAACATAATACTGACATGCAAAATGGCGAGTATGGTCCTTTAATGCTTCAAGTAACAGGTTTTCACTCTAATAACATTCTGGGAAGGTTTGTGGAAGGTTACAAGAGCAATTCATTGCCAAGAAGGGTTCCTTGGAAAATTTTATTGAAGTATCCATAACATTCCCATTTTGGGAAAACAAAAGGGTTGCAGAACATTCCTGAGAAGTTCTGTATTGGTTTTGTAAAGATAACCAAATCCAAAGTTCTAGGAAATGTTTCACAGAAGTTTTGTAAAGATTGTACAAAAGTAACCAAATGATACCAGATTTTCTATAAGGTTATATATATATATACGTATATATACGTATATATATATATATATACATATACATATATATATATATATNTATATATATATATATATATATACATATACATATATATATATATATGAAACTTTATATATAACCTTTCCTTTTAAATGTTGAAGGTTTTCAAATTTGTTTTCATATAAAATGAAAGTATGATGGTTTAGGTTAGACCAGGTTAGTTAATTAAAAAGATGTTAATTTCCTGTATCCTCGACATCCTATCTGTTACTGAGGAAAATAACTGCTGCAGTGAAAACCTGAATTACTTTTAGAGTGAAATGCAAGCAATTCACTAGTGAAGGAGAAAAATTAAATGAGAGCTAATTTAATGAAAAGATCTGAATTTTTGTATTGGTCTTGTACAAAATTTGTAAAATGGCACTCGCACACATTACACACTCAACCTTGGCAGTATGATGGCACAGCATTTCCAGATTTGGATTTGAAATTGTGTTTAGTATGTATTAAGAGTGTGAGGTTATGCCGAAGACATTTTTCTCCCAGCGTTTGTTTGAGATGGGAGGAAAGCGAGGTGCGTTCATTAGCTTGAGGATTTATCTGATCAAAGCAAACGTACGAAAGCCTCCAACATGGGAGTGCTGCCTGTCTGCAGATGGAGATCCTGCTGCTGCAGACTTAAACAGGCAGCACAGGGAGTAATGGGAGAGTCTGCTTGGTGTTAGCACTAAACATATCGATTGCTAATGCTGATATGCTAATCACAATTCCCTTGTTGGCTCATGGATTTCGCTGAGAAAATGAGCTATTTAATACAGGTCATGTTCCACCGCTGGGATAGAAATCGATGAGAAACATGGCCGAGTTAAACTGCTTTGATTAGAATAGGCAATAAGGTGAATCTTCAGGAAAACGAGGCTTGAAATCTAAAAATTCAGGGTCAGTTAGGGTCTTTCAGTATAAATTGTAACGTAAAAATAGGAATTGAAGAAAGTGAAGAGCTTGTTTTGAGATTATTCAGCCTAGTTTTGGAAAATTCTTCAAACTCACTCTATAAGTGACAGTCCATTTGATTGCATGCATGCTAACCTTTTCACAAGCAAGTATTAGCAGTCCTGTTTTGACAATTACCCCTAAAATGAACAAAATTAAAAGGCACATAATCTAGTGTCAAGCATTTTTAACTTGAAAGACAAGATTAATGCTTTATCACCAGTTTTGAGGTCAGACAGCATTTTATCAGTGTTCCATTTTAGCCTTGTTTTTTGTTTAAAGTTTTAGCATTCAGGCTAACTTTTGTTAAGCAAACTGTTTTAAGACATTAATTTCTAAAATGAAAGGAATTAAAAGACAAATTATTTAATTTCAAGGACCTTTAACTTCTAAAGTTTCATTGCTTCCTTTCTTCTTCATGACTAAGTTTTAAGGTCAGATTTTTTTCCATGATGCTAGATTTTTAGGCTACCTTAAATCTTACTAAGCCATTTTTGCTCACTTCATTGGTATATTTTGATTTTGATACTTGAAAATTTCAGAATATTTTCCATGTTTGGGGATTCTTTATGAAAGCAGCAACAATCTATTGGTGAGTGATATAAATGTAATTTCCCATAGCTTGGTGATAGACTCGTTTTCAAGCTAATGAGAAATTATTTTTTTTAGCGTTTCCAGGAAACAAACGATATTGCACAGTATTCCACAGAGTAAGCTTATTTTTTTAAGTATCTTTGTTTGTTAATTAAATTGGGAATTTGCTTTTGTGTCCAGTGCACTGTGGCATACATAATTTAATTTTCCATTTTCCCCCTCCCCCCTTCCCTCCTCCCCTCCCATGATGGGTGTCATGGCTCTCGTCTGGGTGAACTGAACCACTTTTGATTTTGCTGTAATTAAAGTAGACTGAAAGACAATTAGTTAGGTCTAATTTCCAGGATGGCACTGGTCTTATATTCCCCTTTGAACCAGAGGTCACGACACCAGCCTGACATAGAAAGCTGTGTTGGGTGCGTACAGACAGCAGGGGGGAGAGGTCATCCACACTGTCAGATGCCTTTGATTTCTAAAAGGCCTTGTTTGTAGTGATTTGACATCCTTTTTCAGATTTGTTGTCACACGTAACAGTTGTGATGTGGCCAAAGTTACAAAACGCAACTTGACCACTGAAGGCTCCATTGTTTTTATACTGCAAAAACTTGATCTTATCAATAACTGGGTCCAAAAATTTGTATTTTCGAGAGAATCTGTCAGAGCAGAGACATTACTGCAGCCTGTTTTCAATACAAATCAAGCAAAAATGCCAAAATTTAACATGTGATTTTGTTGCAAACTAAAGAGGGTTAATTCTTGATGATATGTGAAACCAATTCTTCAAATAAATACAGCATACACACAGCAGCCATCTTGTGTAAGTATAGAGCTGACTATAGACTCCAAAGTTTAAACTGTTGATTGAGGCACTGGAGTCTGAGGTCTTTCATTTAGCAAATGTTATTAAATGGCTAACCATTAGTTTGTTATTTAGATGCTTATTGAATTGGACTTTGCGTGGTGTTGATTGTCAAAACACTAATGATTAGCAATTATCTAAAATGCTGGCATTTGGATTCCAAACGGTTCGCATGATCCAAGAATGTGTCCAAGTTAAGCTAAACGCCCAGTGCCATCCTTTTTGTTACCAATGAAAGTGCCCTCACTAATAAAGAAAGCCCTTCATCTTCATTAAGGAGAGGTGACCTGTTTGTGTTCTTATTGTTTTCTTGCCTCATTAAGGTCTTCACGTCTATTCGTTTCCCCTCAGAGTCTCAGCTACTAAGTGCAAGGAAAGACTGGAAATCAGCGTTCAACAACTCTAAAATACAGATGCCACACTGCAAATAAATGTTCCCATTACTTCAAATATAACACTGAATTACAAATTGCATATGTGTTTTAGTTTTCCAAGAAAATAAAGGAACTTGTTTTTTAAATCAATATGACATTGAAGTATAGTCCATTTCAGTCCAGCAACATGCAGCCATATACATTAACATACATCTATAATGAAGTGTATTGACAAGCTCATTAGATTGAGTTACTTATTAAATCAACTCAGACTACATCATCTTGTGAGATCCTTACAAGATATCATATCAACTGTCTCAAATTTCATGTTATTATTACTAATATTCCAACTCAAATGGTTTTCGGTCTATTGAATATACAGTATATGTAAATATGTATGTGCACATGTCATCAGATGCTCAAAGTTTACGGTCAGAGCACACACACAGAACGGGTCGTCTGGAAACAAACATGCATCAAACAGCAATTACAGCAATCAGCTGCCATCTGACACAGATTGTTGGAGAATATTTTGAAAAAGAAACTTTCAATTTAAAAAACTCAGAGCAGGTTTTAGGTGTTTTGAGTTTAGATAGAAAATATCTTATATTTAGTTCAAAAAAAAATTTCAATAAAATTCATTTTCAGGTGACAACTGCATATTTTCAGCTGTTAATGAGTCTTACAGGACCATACAAGCCATTTTGCATGTTTGAGCCTAATATATTCATTTTCATACGTTACATTACTGACAACCATTTCTCAAAGGATAAAACTGTATTTCAGCTTTCCTGATNATTTTCATACGTTACATTACTGACAACCATTTCTCAAAGGATAAAACTGTATTTCAGCTTTCCTGATATTCTGCAAAATCTGTTAATCTTTCAAAATCAAATATTCAAGAAATACACCCACATTAAAAATCAATGTTTCACCTGCTAATAGTTAAGTAGCCTTATGAAGTCACGGACGTTTAACGCAGGTTTTCTTTTGGGACTATATTCCCTGATGGAGACACATTCACTCCAGAACATTTCCATTTTGGGAAAACAAAATGGTCACAGAACATTCCAGATAAGTTCTGTATAGGTTTTGTAAAGATAACCAAATCCAAAGCTTCAGGAAATGTTTCCTAGAAGTAATGTAAAGGTTTTACAAAGGTAACCAAATGATACCAGATTTTCTATAAGATTTCATAAATATGACCAAAAGGAAACCCTCTGGAAACATTCCTTCGAAGATAATTCCACAACCATGACAGAAAGTACATAGAAACCTTCTGGGAACGTTCTTGGAACTATTAAACTACAGCTGAAGTTTCTTTAAAGGTTATATTACAAATTGAAATTCTTTAGGGAAAGTTGTGGGAACTTTAGCTGCTTGTATATGGATTTACACATTATGCAACAAACCTAGTAACGGCATAGATAACTTCTAATGATGAGTTGTCATGACAACCAGGTGAGGCTAGCTTCCAGTGGACTGTACTGTACAAATTCCAACATCGTCCTGTTTCTGTATTTACTGTTGTTGCTGACAAACAGCGATATTGACAGTGGCATGTCAGGAAGCAAACGCCTGTAAAATTGAAATCCACATGACGCGACAACATGAGCTGCTTCACGGAGGACCAGTTTCACAGTTATTACCGCTTCCATTCTGCAAAAGTGTCAACATGTTGGTCTGGAGAGAAGCAAGAAAACATGACCCCAGCCGTGACATCCCGACATATGCTGATACACAGGAAACAAACCCGTCCAACTCTGGAATTTTTTCCCAACATGTGCTCCGTTCTTTGAAGTATGTTCTATACTCCGAGAAAACGTTAAGAGAGTAAAACATCTGGACAACAGCAACAACAGCCCTTCATCTGTTTCTAAAGATGAACACAGGTTAAGTGTACTGGCAAGGAAAGATGAAGGATCCCTCCTGCATGGCCTTGATTTACATGGAGTCAGCAGATCTCAAGGGTGAAGTGACGCAACAGGATGGAAATGCACCCAAAGGTCCTGCAGGTCATGAGCTCATCACCCAGACACAAACACAGACCCACAGAGTCTTTCTTTCTTTCTGGCTTCTTTTTCTTCTCCTTGTATCTGACTTTCCATCTTTCCTGTTTTTCCTTGTTTCCTTCCTGCTTACTTTCTCTTTCCATCAGTTTTCTTCCTTATTTTCATCTACCCCTTTCTCACATTAGTTTCCCTTCATTTCTTCCCCTTTTCCCTTTTTTTCCTTCCATCTTTACCAGACTGCCTTCTTGTCACTACTTGCATCTGTCCTTCTTTCTTGCCTATTTTCTCGCTTCCTTGTCTTCTCATTATTCTTTATTTCCTTCAATCACGTTTCCTTCCTAACTTCTATCTTTCCTTCCTTCGAAAATCAGAATAAATTAAATGAAAGAAATTCCCCAAAGCTGGAGTTATGGGATTTTTCACTTGAAATTAAAACTAAACTCTACTTTTAGTTAATATATTATGAGTAAATTTTACTGCTTATACTAATTAACTTTTATTTTTAATTTTATTTTTATTTTTATTTGAAAAGTTATAATAAACTGTGACGTCGTATTCAAAGAGCCTCCTCCAGCCGTTCGGCTCTGGTTTTGGCCCTTTGGCCCTTGCATGTTTAGGACCATAGCGTTTGGACAGCAGGGCTTAGATGCTGTGTGAGTTCTGAGAAGCAGCCAGTGTGTGTGTGTGACTGACAGCTGATTGCTCTGTGTTTTAATCTTGTTAGGGATTTTCAAAAGTGCTGCGTCCACTCAGATCTGGAGATAGAGCGCCGCACCACCTTTGTGTGCAAAATTTCTACGCTCCAAAAAGAGGGACAAAGAGCCCCCCTGGTGATGTCATCCCGCTGTCAGCAAGCAGCCCCTCGCTGCAGGAAGGGGGCCAGGACAGGACACACTGTGACCATCCACTCTGACACCCCCTGNCACCCCCACAACCAACTTTTGATGCTGAGTTCAAGGCCGAAATCTGATTCATAAATGTAACTTTCTGTTTCCAAACACAAATCCACCGTTAAAGATTCAACAAGCGACGCATCACTAAAACGTCGTTTCATATGTTATGTGTCACTTCAGCAAACTTCCACGCGTTTTAAATTACCGTCAGTGCCATGAAAGATCGGCTGCCCGTGTGGATATGTGCCTTGAAGTCCTATATTTATCAGGGCAGCATCCACACACAACTGACCGTTCATCTGCATGTTACCATGATGCAGGGCAGTTTGAATTGTGCAACAGTACACACACACGAGCAAGCCTTGTGTGTATGAAAACAACTCGAGTAAGATGCCAATCATATGCAACATGTTACAGTAATCTAACAGTTCTCCATATCTGGACTGATAGCCAATCAATCAATCAATAGTATATACTATATATATATATATATATATATATATATATATATGGAAGTTGTAACTGAGCATTCCAATAAATACAATTATTTAAAATATATTTAGAAATATGTTTAAATACAGACATTTTCAATTTTTATTATACATATTGTGATGGGTCTCTTTCCAATCACATTTGGCTTAAGTCATTTAAATCATTAACACATGTTATTGAACATATTTGCAGTGATGGCTGTTTTTTTGTGTTATGGACATTTTGATTCCCGTTATGTCACTCTTCCATGATCTATGACTCACCTAAAATATGATATTTAAGTTGAAATTTGTCCTCTTGGTATTTTGGTGTCTTATTTAGGTTGCAATGTGAGGTGTGTGAGGAATTGTTGAGCCAGCTCCACATTCCACAAAAACACGTCCATAAATCTCTGCGTGTGTGTGTGTGTGTGTGTGTGTGAGAAAGTACACAGATGTGTCCTAACTTAGCAAAGTACACGGCACAGCAACTCGTGTTTCCAAGAAACCGAATGAAGAACTTCTCCCCATTTTTAGAGATTGAATCTGGAGACCCTCTGTTGGATTGGGTTACAGAACATATCACACACAGTCACACACTCACACACACATACTGAGAGTGACAAATATACACGGATGAGCTTGTGCTGCCCACAAGAAGACACCTTAGCCCTGGTCTCAGATAGCAAACACAACCATGCTGTATTTATGGACATGAGTCATGTATGTTCATCAGAAAAAGCAGCATGCCTTTCTCGTTCTTTCTCATACACCATAAGCCAAACATATTCCTCCTCACGTGTCAGCCCCTGTGGTGTCCTGTTTAAGTCTTTCCTGACTACTGTAAATCATTAGCACGACCCTGTTACAGGGAACTCTCTGTCCCGAGCCACAACATCAGCAGGTTCCTGAGTGGGAGACAGACAAAGACAAGCAGCCGCAGCCTGCGCTGTAAAAATATGGCTTCTGACGGATGAAAGACAAACATCCTTTGGGGCCACAGGGCTTGAGCTTTGCATGACTATGGCATGCTCAACAGGCGGTCTCTTCCTGCACAGATGACCGTGGCGTGGAGAACAAATGTAAAACAAACCCATCATAAGCACACGGGGCAACGATTAGAGTGGCGTAATTCAGACTTAAGTGTTAATTTAATCCGCTGTTTTTCTTCTGCATTGCTGATTCTACATTAGATTGATCGGCTTTACTTTTCATTGCAGAGATACTCAGTATTTTTGCTCTTGAAAGTACTCGATGAAAGGATTTCATTTTGAAACAAAACTAAAATCGTCGAGATCTCTGCACTTGAATTGAGAAAAAATAATGATTCTAGAGAAGAAAAGTGGTTTTGTATTAGAATTCGAAACAGTCAATACAAATATGACTTGATATGATGGAGGGTTTTTTGTTGTTTTTTTTTGCACTAAATAGTCTCTGATCATTTTACTCCTTCCATTCAATTAACAAAACTCTCTCACAACAACTAATATCACCCACAGAAAAACTTTATGGTGCAGAATTTAAAAGCAGGAAAAGGATAAATAAATCTTTCCAAATGAGAACAACCAGGAAGGAAGTATGGCCAGATGATGATATTTCAGAGCTGGAATCCCTCTCAGCGAGCACAGAAACGTGATGGTTCTGCTGTGACATGGGTGAACAGACGCTCTGACCGCCTGTAACACCGTGGTGGTGGATGACTTCAGAGGAACTGGATGTAAAATCCATTGACGGCAGAAAGGCTATCTGACTGCGAATGAAAGCTGCACCCATTGTGAAACCAGAAAGGTGTCAAAGCTTCCCATTCTGATCATTACTGAAGAGGAAGCATCGTCTTAGGTTTAGCATAACAGGGAAGTGGAGGGGCTGTGGTGGGTGTTAGCACAGAGCAATAGTGGATACTGAAGAAAAACTAAGATCTCCACCAGCATCTGGACTGAATAATGATATAGCAGTCCTTTATGGACTGCGATGTGACAGATGTAGCAAAACAACCGCAATGCAAAGGCTTCTGTTTGCAATAAGTGCCTTGACCCTTTCATTTATATTGGCACTAGTCGCTTTTGAAGTGACAGAACAGCACCTCCACAATGCGTTCATAAAAAAGTTACTATGCTTTCCTTCTTCTGAAAGTTCATCATCCGGGTACTGAGTCATAGCGGTCTGAAGCAGAACCCCTGCACTGCAAATTCAGACTCTACAAAGAGCTTCAATGAGGACAAAGCACCCGTTTTCCCATAAATGCCTGAATTTGACCAGTTAATGATGCTTGCACAAATGGCCCCCAACCAAACTAAATAGCCTCGATTGCTGGTTAATTTATTGGAGACAAGCGCCATACCGAGATCAAACGGGTCGCTCTTACTGGTAGCACCTTCACTGCAATGAATTTGCTGACCCCGCAACCTTTTGCATTTTTCTATAAGGGGCAGGAGAGGCCGGAAAAGAGAAGCCCTGAGGAAAAAGGGGTTAGCTCACATGAGGTTTGGGTTTGTATGATGCATGTACAGCCCAATAAATTAGCTAGTTAGGAAATTTTCTGTAGACACAGTAGGATGAGAATAAAGCAACTAGAACAAGGATAAGCTATGGGAAAGAAAATACAGGCACACACACACACACACACACACACACAAACACATCTAAACAGACAGTGCAAATAGTACAACTACCAGCTGACTGACACTTGCATGGATGACACTTCTGTCCTTGGCAGACATGTTACACACTGAGAATGAATTCTTGAAACACATCTACCTTAGATAAAAATACTTGTATGTACGTGCAACGACTTTTTTACTGGGACCAACCCTGACTCAGTGTGAGGCTTGAGTTTCATTAGGAGACAGTTTTAATGACCAGGTTAAGGGCTTGGAATTTCCACAACCTGAACATATGAGGAGGATTTAGTTTGGCTCTTTTGTTCCTAACATAAAGCCGCACATTGTTAGCCGCGGCCTCAGGCAGAGTGGCCACAGTGAACTACAACAGGTCAGGGATCACCAGCTACTGCTGGGTCAAACCTGCTGCAGTCACATAATGACATCTTAAATAGCCATTTGATCTCAATTTATTTCAAATTCTTTATTGGTCTAGCATGCCAAAGACACATTTTTTTTTTAATTCACAGTAATTCTTGGAAAACCTAATTGGTTGAAATGCATATTCTGTGCCCTGTAGGTTTCATAGTCTCAATAAAGACAAAATATGACAGGTAATGGTCTTTCCTTTGTTAAAGATTAAAAACACTAAAAGCTTCCTTCTGTGTAGTAACAGCTGTATGTTTGCTTGAAATATCTGATGTGGGTGAATGGGTGTCAGGGTCACAGTCAGGAGTTCTCTACCCTGCTGGCTATGAACCCCATTGTTCATAGAAGACCCCCCTCAGTGTCCTTGAGACATGGCACATCCCCATTGTCAAGTGTAATTAGGTTGTTGTGCTTATTAACTCCTATTATCAGAACAGCTCTGAGATGTCCATATGTGGCTGGTGGTTGATTTACAGATGACTTTAAAATCTTCAACAGAGCACGTTAGCATCTTGTTCCTCGAGTGGCAGGAGAACAAACATACCCCTTTGAGCAGTGGCGGGCTGTGCATTTTACACCTAGGCCTTCAGTGCTATCCTCCCGCAATTAAACCACCTTCTAATAACCTCACCATGACTCTAGGGCTATATGCTGCTGTTATTTAACGTAACCAGCCCATATTCACAGTGACAGTAACCTTTATCGAGTGGAATAAAGTGATTTAACACGAGGATCAACACCTGTGTCAGTTACAACACACTAACTGAAGAGACATGAATAGGATGTAGCATTATTACGCATTATGACAGGATGCTGCATCACATATAGCCATGGCATAGCCTAAATCAGTGTCATTACCAAAGAAACAAGAACAAACAGCCATCACATTTACTCATACGACCAGCAAGTAAGCAAAAATGCCGTAAAACACAAATAACACAAGCAGTATTCAACAGGCTTCCCCACAGATTCCAGCCACATAAAAATCCATCAGACTTACCAAAGCTGCTCATCATCTGAAGACAAAGTCCATCCTCCTTTCTTTCTTTATAAAGAGTTTAACGACGCGGCTGTACAGTACATCGGTGTGTTTCAGTTCCAAAATGTGAAAAAAAAAGCGTTGTCAGTTAATCCATTTCTTCTCCTCCTTCAGCCATTGTGCGTTAAAAAAAAAACAACAGGACTAAGTAATAATCAAAACAAAAAATCTAAAGCACTATATCTAAAAATCTAAACGTCAAGAAAGAAAGTTTAAATAAACATTAATGCTATGTTACGTACTAGCTAGGTTTACTCGAATTAGCTAAGCTAACCGGCCCTCTTCTTCTTCTACTATGAATTTCTGGCAGGCTGTTTAGCTAGTAGCGTAATGCTGTACTCCGATGACGTAGGCTAGAAGGCCCTGACGTGTAAAAGAATACACCCAACATGGCAAACTCGAAAACTGATTGGTTAAAATATATGACAATCAACAACATCGTTCCATTTGCTTGAATAGCAGAAGGGATTCACTCGAGATTCTGAAGGCCTCAGGCTAGATTTTTTTACCCGGAGACAGCACAGGGTTAAAATCTGATTGGATAATAGCTCTAATTTATATGAGCTGCACTGGAAGTAGTGCAAGTGAGGGAGAGAGTACCATAGCGATGAAATGACGTTAATAACAAAAATAATGGGAATGAACTCTGTAAAATACATATAACATTAAATAAAATATATATTAAATTATAAAAACATAATTTGATGATTCTGACAATCTCTAGGCCAGCAGAGAAGGCCTTGCTGACCCTGACTGCCCACCACTGCCTTTGAGAAAAGGTAGAATGATGTCACAGGCAATCACCATTGTGAAACAAGCAGTATACACTATTGTGAAATTTCTTCTTCGCGGTGCGTTCAGGGATGGTCAAAAATCCAACATTTGACAACCAGCTGCTGAATTGTATTGCATTGATGCTAAGTTGTTAGAAAATTATACCAGAAAAACAAGCATCAATCAAACAGCAGACATTTTTGCATCCTTTCTGTTTGACAGTATCTGAAGTTTCAGATTTCAAACAACAGTTGAAAGCACCAGCAAGTTTTTACAATGGTCCTTGATAGTTCTGTGCGTGACAAAACGCATGAAGAAATTTGCAAGCTGCAGCTAAATGAATGCAAATCATCGCCTCCCTGTAACATAGGAAACATCTAAACATTACTTCTGTGAATTTATAAACTGGCCAGTGTGTCTTAAAGGACCATACCACCTAGTTTGAGCCTACTGCATTCAATTTTCGTACATGTAACGTTATTGGCAATGATTTCCCAAAGCATACTACTGGAACGGTGAGTTATAACATTTTTTTTCCTACCTTCCAGACCATTGGTTTCAGTTCATTCTGGTATGCTATTAAAATCAACTTAATCAACTTGTTGATACTTAAACGTTCTTTGGATAGGTAATCCATTATCGTGAATAACACATATCTTCAGGTTGTTTTGAAGTTTCGCAATTTTAATGTTTAAGCGCAATAAAAAGCTTGGAGTGAATGTATGTCTCCACCGGGGAATATAGTCCCAAAAGAAGACCTGCGTTTATTGAAAAATTTTAACAACCATGACTTAATAATTTTGCATAAATATTAGCAGGTGAAACATTGATTTTTAAGGTGGGTGTATCATTTGAATATTTGATTTTGAAAGATTAAGAGATTTTGCAAAATATCAGGAAAGATGAAATACAGTTTTGTCCTTTGGGAAATGATTGTCAGTAACCTTATGTGTATGAAAATTGAATATATTAGGCTCAAACATGCAAAAATGGGTGGTATGGTCCTTTAATCGGCTAAAACATGGAAAACCTTCGGGATGAACAAAGTTTGTTCAAATGATTCACATAGTTCACAGACACAAAACCACAACTATTAATTTAAATTTGGAAACTTTAAGTTCAACTAAAGCGGAAAAGAGCTCTCTTAGCGTCTCGGTTTGATTGGAGTGAATAAGAGTGGTTCAATGGCGTGACGACAGGTTGAGTCAGAACCCTGCTGAGCTTGAAACAAGTATTCAGCTACATCAGACTAAGGAGCCGTCACCTCCTGCGGCATGCTGGGATAATTGGCTGAGGAACTGAACCACCTCCTGGTGTCACCAGCCTGTAACGTGATGGTCCAAATATCCAAACATTATATCCACATGGCATGGTCGAAATGTTCACAGTGCAATAAATCTGAAATTCTGCTGCTGCTCGGAATCAATCTGAAAGTTGATTAAGGATTAATACCTAAATCACAGTCATCAGGACAACAAACTGTCTGGAGAACTGCCCCAAAAATGCCATGCACATAGGGTAATTTGGAGTAGAACCATAGCTCTAAAAACTGACAGAACAAACTAAGTTTAGGTAAATTTTCCTTGAAGAAGTTAGGAGGAGAAGGAGTTCAGCACTCGGGGTTTAACACAAATGTTTTACTGCAGTTGTAGCAAACTTCACAGTTCTCCCTGAAAAGAAATTAACACAATCATGGGATTTCTGCATGGAGTCTACACTGAACTTAACAGAGATGTGCCAGTTTCTCTGCACAAAAACTTTTCCTTACCAAGCACATGTAAGAGCTAATTCAAGAATAATTCACAAAACCGTGGCCCAGCACTATATTTAACTCACAGATGTGTTAGACTTTGCATCAGTTTTTAAAGTTGATTCTGTTACAGGACGATGTGGTTTTGGGAAGCAGAAGAAGAAACAGCCAGACAAGTATAACAACATTGCAATCTATTATTAGTATTTTGGTATAATTATAATAATAAGTTAACCTACTATTGGCTTTGAGGAGACAAAATACACCTTCTGGACTAATAATGTAGGTCTTCCAGTTCAAAATATCTCCTTAACAATTTATTTTGTCTGTAATTGAGTCCTAAAAGTCCTATTTTCTTCAAATAAATGAAATGTAGCAATGATATTTCAGCTTGATTCATACATTTTCTAGTAATCCATAACTTGAAACAATACAGGTGAAAGCACATTGTTACCTTATGGGCTAATTTCTGGGTTATGAAACAGTCATCTCACTTGGTCAGAGGTCAAAGGTCAGGGTCAGTTATAGAGCAACTCCACTAGAGCTGACACTGTGGTACTGCATTGCTCAAGGACACTCCCGCAGGTACAACTTGCTGATGCATGAACCGAACTCCATCTCCCTCTTAATGACACCGTGACATCTATCAAAGGTCATGAGTCAGATTCACACCCATAATGCCTGAAGCTCACGATACACATCTCATTCCAGCCACACCTTAGACGCTCCTGTTGACTTAGTGAAGTAAGCTCTCCATTGGATCCTTGGACTGACCTCCATGGAAGCTGAGGAATGGAGATCTGCTTGGCAGGTGAGGAGAAAGAGAGGAGGGATATAGGGATATATAAATCCTGGATACAAGGTGGTGCCTGAACTCTGTGCCCAGCTCCTGGCACAAAGCCTGAACCTCAACGGGGAATGTGCAGCTATAACATATCTGGCGTAGGAGGGTAACCTGAAACATGCCCCGTAATCAAGAATTTATCTGCGCTCCAAAACTATAAAGTTGCAGTGTTTGGAATTCAATCCAGATTTCTTTTTTTAATTTAACCTTTATTTAACCAGATTAATCAGGTTAAATTAACCAAGTTAATCCTTTTAATAATAATACAGTGAGTGTTAATGATCAAACTTATTATATTATTACAATAATAATAATGACAGCCTAGCATAATGCCTCTTGATGAAAAAATATTTAAATCCTGTCTGGGAATTTTAGAGAATCCAACTCATGCCACTGAGTTGTGACCATTTAAATTCAGTATTCAGTCTGTAGTGTAGCTGTAGTGTCAGTGATAGGCTAAATGCCATAATTTTTTGCAGAATTGCTCAAAGATGATAAATTGGAAATTTCTTTCAAATAGGCCATAACCCATTGATTTAGAGAACATTGGATGAAATTTATAGGAGGAAATAGTTGTACCCTTACTGGCAGGTTAGTCTTGAATCACAAAAAAAGTCATCAGATTTTTATCACCCATAAGAATGTGTAACCAGTCAACTGAAAACTAGAAGCACAAAATTCCTAAAATTAGGATTGTGGTATTGTCACAAGACCACAACCATATTTCACTGTCTTTTCCCAAACTTTCTGGCACTTGTCAGATTGCTTTATTTCCCATTTGGTTCTCCAAGCAAGATAAAACAAAAGCCGAGGTTCCACGAATACCAAACATTCAAGTGAAACTGAATGAGTGGCTCAGCATGCTGGGATTCCAGGTAGCTGCTCGGGCTTTGATTTCCACGTGCTCTCCTGTGAAAGCTCCCTGTTGGCTGACAGAAGGAGATTGATTGCGACATCAATGCAAACCACCAGGGTCCTCCGCACCGTCTGATGTTGTATGGAAGAAGTCAAGGTTAAAAAGCTCACAGTGCCACAGTGGGAGCAGAAGATGTGGGAGTGGCACTTGACAACAAGTGTCCTCGGAGTCTCTCAGACAACAAAGAAACACAGAAACCGCCTTTTGACATTGCTGATCTGTCATTTACCAAGTAACACCCCAGAGCTTTAATCCATGAATAGAAATGTCAAGTAGAATTCGTAGGGCATAAACTGAATTTTAACATGTTAAACTTACTGCAGCAGCTTTTGCTGAACAATTTATTCTGCAAATGTTGTATCATGCAACATAATACACCCAGTACCTTATACAAAAAATTCTGCAATCTAAGGAAATTTGCAAGTTTAAAGTTAAAAACAAAAGCTGTGATAAAGCAAAAATTACTTGTTTAGATTTAGATTTAGAAACTAGAATAAAAATCACACACACACACACACACACACACACACACACACACACTCACTCCATTATAGAGCTACAGCCTGAGGAGGTTTAGATATTGGATGAAAGCAGACTGATGCCTCAGGCCTGTATCCTTTAGACACATCGAGTAAATGAACTTTAACAAAAAGACTCCAAGAGTTTTGGGTTAGGCTGGAACAAAATCGCCAGTGGGTTCCTTCATCCATCAAAAGCTCCTACTTTACCTAAAGTATCATCTACTCCAGCCCAGACAGACACATCAAACAAGTACAGTGAATGATTCCTGTCTTCCCCCAAGTCTTACTGTACTTTTTCCCCCATCTGCCTGACTGAGCCTCTTAAATGGAGCTGCCCATTGACCTGAGCAGGGTCGTAAATCACCGTGATGGCCTCCAGAGGTGGATTCTCCACAAGGTAAAAGGGTCATAAATGGACTTTTTTCTCTCTTTTCCTTCCAGCCCACTATTTTAAAAAAAGGGAATGTTTCTGTATCCTGACTGCATGAAGGAGGCTGTTACAATAAGACCACAAATTATAGGGTCGGGCAAGGATTAATAGTGTATAGTTTTACTAACTGTTTGATAACAGCGTTGAGTTTCCTGGAGGTAGAAAAAAAAATTATACTCCATGACTGAATGACAGTGAAGAATCATAAATATAACTTTAAAGATTACATCTATAAAACTGGAAGATTTATCACCAATTCCTTAGGCTGCTGTTAAGTGTGTTTCAACTGTTATAGAGGTGTGTGAGGGTGTGTTTAAGTGTTGGTGTGTTGTCTTGAAGCAAGTCTTTTGGCCCCATTTACACCTTGTATTTGCCTCACATATTAGTGATCAATAAATTTGATATTGAAGCCCATTCAGTTGATCAGTCGGTGAAGTCTACTTAAAAATAATGTCATCTCAGTTTTATGGCCAAAAATTGACTTGTTGCAGAAAAGAATACAAATGTTTCATCTGGTAACAAGGCCACTAGGTCATTAATCTTAGTTAACCTCATTATTATTAATGAAGCAAGCGATAATTTTAGCTTGGCAACTCCATCACACCAGTCATTTTGATACTTGTGCCCACATCCAGCATCACCCAGGGTGCCCAGCAGGTCAAAGCCTGCAACAAGGTCATGTCTGAAATATGCCCAAGTTCAGCCTAATGACCCACAGCACAATTAACACTCTGCAGCTCAGCGTGGGGATACGGAGGTGTTTACTGGCTGTTGGCTTTCGCTCCCTCACAGACTGTGTCGCGCCCAGCTGATCGTCTTCCAGACTGGAGCTGGAGGCGCTCCAGTCTAACACATGCACAGTACAGAAGGAGCCTGACACACATAGTGACACGGGGGACCAATGAAATACCAACGATGGGAAGCAAAGGCTGGAAGTGATGCTGATGTGCTATTTTCATCCTTGTGTGATGCATAGAAACACTCCAAAACAGGAATTCAAGATGAAACTCTCTATGTCTTGTAAAACCATTAATTTACACAGGTTAGCAAAGAGAGGGGCGGGACTTCAGCTCTTTATAGATCAGACGGAGATCAACTGTGTGATGACTGTGTCTTTGAGAGACACAGTCATATTTCAAAGTCAAAGCTGTGTGATTCTAAATCCCTTTGTCCTTTATTGGCTCTTCAGCTCGTGCTGTGTTTACTCTCTTGCAAAAGACATCCAAAGGACATATTGTAGATTTGGGACAACACTGTGTACTGAAATGCATGTGCACAGACACACAAAACACCTGCATGAGAGCACATCTGTCTGCTCAACTTAGAACCGTTATCCAATCACAAACAGCAGGACAAAAACAGGGAAACCCCCCAAGACTGAAATATCTCAGATCAGTTTTCACCATGTGTTGAATGTGCTAGACCTCATGAAGCAGGTGCACCTAGCCAAAGCCAGATTTTAGAGCCACTGTCTCCTAGCAACAACACCAGAAGAGGAGAGCGCCACCAGTTAGAAGGACTACTACTACTGTTTACCATTTACTGCTGTGGCTTTCTTTGGCTGTTTGGTACAAACTAGGCCAACACTAGTTTGGTAGAAAATAGAGGTAAAGAGAGACAAAGGGAGAAAGAAAGAGAGTGTGTGTGTTTGTGAGTGTGTTTTGCAGCAGGTGTGAAGCGAGTGGAACATGAACATGCCAGACGTTTTCTTCCTGGTGACACTCGGGTCACTGAGCCACTGGGTTAAGTTTGTTCAGGCCAGATATCCTGCAGCTTAATCTGTTAATGCACATCATTATGCAACTAACACGCGTGCTGCAGTCAGACCGTCACAATATCTACTCTCCCTGTTCAATTCCAGACTGCAAGCCATTGCTTTTTTTTTTTTTTTTTTTTTTTTGAAGCTCAATAATACTGGTGCACAGCCAATATTCCAATACTAGACAATTAAGTGTGAAGATACAAATCGTTCACAATCATTAATGGATTTTTTGACTCCCTTATTCCACTCAGTGGAGTTTGCCAGCTAAGGCCAAAAGTCCCAGGCTGTTTTTTTTTTTTTTTTTTTTTTTTTGCCCCAGTCTGCTCCTGGCTACAATATTGTGTAAATAACAACACATACTGGCAAAACATATGCTATGTATTGCTATTTTTTTGTGTTGAATAGTAACAGAAACACATAACAGCTCAAGCTCAAGAGTTTACCACAATCAATTACTGAACTGCACAATGTTAAAAGATTGTAATACACACATAGACAAGGCAGGTCAGGTTATATTGTTATTTATTACAGAGGCTCCTGCTTGATAATGATCAGTACTGTGGGCTGTCCCAGCAGAGATTAGGGGCCTGAGTCTGTGAATGGAGGAGAGGCAGCGTCTTTTTTCCTCTAAAAGCATTCAGTCATCATGAATGAGTGTAATTCTGGAAAAGGTGCCCCACGAACAGCAGAGGAAAACCTTAAATCCAGCAGAGCTCCTGGGTCTCTGACAAACGACTTCCCCCCATAAACGGAGCCCGCGGATCAGTGAACGCCTCTCGTACAGGGTTGAAGGCGTGAACTTATCCTCCGGCATCATGAAGCTTTTACAGCAGATGAGTTGAGCTGCAGCCCTGTGGCTCCCTCTGTCTGTTCCTGCTCTCTAGGCTGCATGACAGGCCAGTGAGGATGCTGCAGGTCATTTATGCATGTAATATATCAAACTACAGCAAGTCATATGCTCAGAAGGGCGCAAAAGGCTATTTACAGGCCTGTCGAATGGTAATATTGCTTTGTATCACCTGAATAGTGCATAATAACGATAAAAACTGTCTTTACTGTCCCACTGATGCCTCACTCAAAAGGTCAGACATGAAAAGGCAGCTGAATGAGTGACACTGACAGATGCGGTCCATCCTGGTGGTGGGTTTTTTTTGTGGGGGAGGGGTTTATACTGCCGGTGGTTAGCAAATGGGGGGTTGGTGGGGTCTCAGGACGGAAACAGACAGCTGAGTGGGACCAATGTTCTCCAGAGCCGGAACAGCTGAGACAGTGCAGGGCCCGCACTGCAAAAACAATAAAGTCTCAAGATTTTTTCATAAAATGATTCATCTTATTCATCCACAGAAAATAATCTGATCTAACAGCATACAAACTAGATTATTAGACTTTTGTCAACATAATTGGTCTTGATCTGTCTTAGTAAGTTAGTCTGTTTTTTCTTTTTTGTTTTTTTTTTTTTTAATCTGACTAAAAAAAAAAAAAGTCCGAAAACTAGATTAGATGGTGGTCGCCCTAATACCCAAAACAAGATGGCTTTGCTTATATCAATCCTAAAAAAAAAAAAAAGAAGTACAAATCATTTTTCTGTTACTGATTCTGAAAGTTTTAAGTGAAAGTCTTCCAGTGCAACAAGATTATCAAGAAAATGACACTCGATTGTAGAAAATTCTTCCACACTTGATTGTGATGTGATTTTTGAAGCTGTAGAAGAAAAGCCAAAGTCTGCACTTTGAGTTGTTCCTTAAGATGAAAGGAAGCCACTAAAGGAGCATTCTGGTCCCAATACATAATACATATATGTATATTGGGGTGGTATAAATTACAGTATGGTCCTTTAATCAAATCTTCATAGACTTGCAATAATGCTGAGAGCAAAAATTGGCTTATGCTCAGTTAATGTGTGACACAGCTGGATTCAAACTAAGAACAATGACAGGAAACTGTATCTGGAAAAAACAATGCACAACTGTTGCACTTTATCACAAATTAGCAGTTCTTCATCTTTTTCGGCCATAACGCTCAGCAACTGTTTGCAGATATCCAGTCCAGTTCTACTATCTGCAGCAACAAGCCTGGTAAGATTAGACAGGACTCGTTGTGCACGACCTGACTCAGTTCCATTACGGTTCAACAGTCTAACAACATACATTGAATTGAGGAAAAGCGTTCACCATGAGGACCTCCTGTTCTCCTCTGTTTGGAAAAAAAAGTCTTTCCAGAGTCAGGAATGCTAAAAGCTCTAAGACATACTTCATGGTCGGGCATCAAAGGATCTTGGGGTACTCAAATGCTCAAGCTTTCATCTGCACTCTGCTGGTTAAGTGAGTCTGGAGTGAATGATGGGAACACTTCGTACGGGGATAAAGGAGAGAGCTTGATGCACAGCAGTTCTATTTTTTATGAATATTGTAGGAGGAAAAACACAAAACTGCCTTTGACCAAAATAAAACTAGTTTCTCTCTGAAGTTCTCCCTCGATAGCAGTATTAGCACCCGGAGATGTTACACGTACAGACAAGAGCAGTTTCTCAAGGACTGCAGGTAATGAGGGATGTAAGTGATCTGACTAGGGCCTCTCTGTGGACCAGACCTCCTCAACATGATAACTCACTGAGGGTCAAGTTGAGCACTCAATGATGTGCTCAGTTACCCTCCCGCTGCAGAACATGACCTCTGTCAGCCTCGGCTGCTCTTCTGGGCCTCCGTTGCCTCTTCCTGGTAGCTATCAGTGCAGCACTGTCTGTTTTCAGGACGTATTTACTAAACTCAGGCTATTGCTGCAGCAGATGCCGCAGCTCCCAGGAGGCTCCTTGTTGGGTCACAAGGGCATTTCGGCATCCAGGAGGACCATAAAATGAGGCATGTTAGACATAAACGAGCCCTTTAAGAGTCTTTAAGTGAGTTGTTGGTCATATGGTGCAGTGTTGTTTTGAAAAACTTCATGAGGATTGAATGTGCAAAATATTAGGTATGTTTTACTGATACAGTCAATATGATTAGATATATTGAAATAAACATAATCCAGATTGAATTATGTGCCCTAATTGTTACTTTCTAGTAGCACAGGAGCATAATCACTGTGAAATCACCTGAAAATTAAAGTAGTGATGAAGTGCTGAAAGCAAAATTAGAGGATTTTTTTTTCCCTCGGTGTCAATTTTAGCTCTTAATGATGCAAAGGATGAAGAAGCTGCCAGTGCTGGCCATCTGGATGCTGGACATCTCACTGTGCAGAGGTGAGGGGTCATTTTAGGTGGGGTGGGGGGGCACACAGAATGAGGAAAAAACTGGATGACATAATAGATTATTGTTGGTCTAAACAAAAACAAAGCAGAGGTGGGGATCCGCTTTCCACCAGCCTTCTGACTGTATTTGCTGAAAACACGGCGTGGACACAATCCTTCTGTCTCTTCACACACTAATTCACATTCAGGGTCATAGCAGGCTGGAGCCACTCCCAGCATGCAATAGGAAGAAGACGAGAAAACATCCTGGACAGGTGGTCAGTCCGTCACAGAGCTAAAGACACAGACAGCCATTCAAATTCTAAACCTGAAAGTCATTTCTGTGTATCGAAATCAGAGCAATGGAAACACATGGAAAACCTTGGAGTTGATCCTGAGACCTCCTTCCTAATGACTGATTGGCCTGCCAGGGACACATATGAATAATAAATCAGGTACTTCAGAAAGGTGCAAAGACATGCATCCCATAGGGCAACAAATGGCTCATCAAAGCGCTGTCAGCCCCAATAAAACGGTCACGGAGGGTCAGTAATGCCTGACCGAAACTCCTCTTGGACATACCAGATGATAATGAATAATGAACGGAGGGAATTGGTCTGTTGGATAAGGGTGAAAAACTCTGATATGGCAACAGCGTTCTGTTAGAGGAAGAGAAGCGTGTTGTTTTCACAACATGAACACAGGTGGTTCCACGTGGGCGCATGTTCAAATCATATACATGACAGTTGGGTTTGACAGCAATGATCCAGGTAAGGTGGAGTCTGTAGGATGATCTGTGTTATAGTATGCTGCAAAAACAAAAAAACAAAAAAAAACCCTCAAAATATTCTGTCCTTTGGTGAAAGTTTCTAGTAGATTGAGCTTTAGAAGATTTTTTTTTTTTTTTTTTTTTTTAATAATTAGCATAAAAATGTAGCCACGAC
The DNA here is from genome assembly GCA_014773175.1 of Lucifuga dentata. Taxonomy (NCBI): domain Eukaryota; kingdom Metazoa; phylum Chordata; class Actinopteri; order Ophidiiformes; family Bythitidae; genus Lucifuga; species Lucifuga dentata. The sequence goes on from VXCM01001351.1 coordinate 126,825, forward strand.
AAAAGGACATCTGATCTGAATGAAACTTTAGAAATTCAAGGTAAAGATGTTTCTACCTCGATTATGTGTTTCTCATTTCAGGAATTAAATTCGAAAGACATGACAGGAAAATCTCGACATTTTTGCCCGAAAATTGCAAAAACCAACAACGCAAATATTGCTTTGTGATGTCACAAATCATGCAAGACCAATTATATTGGAAACAGCCTATTAATCCAGCGCATGTGTGCTGGATAAGGTTATTTTTCATGCATAGGAAATATAAACTGGAATGATCAGACAGCAATCCTTTGAGACTTTTTAGAATTGCTGTTTTTGCAGTGTATGACAGAAAAATTAAGGTAAAGAAAAACAAAACATACAGAAGCTAAATGGAATGGAAAATGGAACCTGAGCGAATTTATTTTCAGCCTGAAGTGACAAGAAGTCCAGAATGAAATACAAATATTTACTTCCAATTCCCTGCTCCCATTAAAACACGGAGATGCTCTCAGGTCAACGAGAGCGAGCAGAAACGCTGATGCTGATGCTGATGACTTTGAGGCCGGCGTTCGGCTCACAGACTGGCGGCGAGGGGAGATCTGTGTGCAGCGCGTCTCACACCAGCCTGAATAAAACATGCTGCGGCATGTTGGTAGCGAAGGTGGAGGAGGCCCCCTGCATTATTCATAATGGAGCAGCAAGCGAGGATGAGGGGCTGGAGGGGTAAAGGGTGTTGTAAAAGGGGAAGGAAAGGGAAAGGAGGAAGAGGAGGGGGTGAGGTGCAAGGGTGTTGCCTGGTTGTAAAGAGCAGAGAAGGTCATCGTCCTGCAGCAAATGAGCTCAGTCAGTTATCATCACCCCGAGGCTCCTTTCACACTGCGACAACCACCTTCCTCCTAAATACAGCAGCAGACTCATAGTCACAGTGAGAAACAAGCTATGATTCTGACACGTTAGTAAAGTGTGAAGAATATCAATATCATCAGAGGCCACAGCAGAAACAGGAATGTCTCAAGATCTTGCTTAAAGATGACTAAATCTACGTTTTTCTTATCAAATTGTAAGACTCTTCATCTAAATTTCTATTCAGGGCTCTATTTTGAACCCTATGCAGTGTTCCAAGTTGTGAAAATTAAAGTGATCTGCTTCTCCTCTCCCTTGCTGCAGCAGTACTATGCACACTGAGTGAAAACAGGCCGTTAGGCTGCTTCTTTAAGGCCTCCTCACAAGCCTCTTAATTCATGGGTGTGTGTCTAGCCAGGTGTGTGGGTGGGTAAATTCATGATACGTGGTGATGTCAATATGTTAGAGAGGTTAGGGACCAATCAAAACAAAGCTTGAAGGACAAATCAGGAGCTGAGTTTGTCTTACTGGATGTATTTCTACAGCCGTCAACCTCAAGTTTTGCAGCTTTGACAGTGTTTCACACAAACTACCTAAAATGTTATCATTTTATAGCATCATTTTTTGATGCTATAAATTGATGACAAATCACAAATAGCAAGCAAAAGTCAACCCCTTTAAAGGACCATACCACCGATTTTGCATGTTTGAGTCTAATATATTCAGTTTTCATACACGTAAGGTTACTGACAATCATTTCCCAAAGGATACTACTGGAAAGGTGAATTAAAAATGTTTTTCCTACCTTCCAGACCACCATTGGTTTCAGTTCATTCTGGTACGCTATTAAAATCAACTTGTTGATATACTTGAAATGTTCTTGGGATAAGTAATCCGTCATTGTGAACAAGACAAATTAAGGTTTTTTCAAAATTTTATGAGTTTAGCGTTTAAGCGTAATAAAAAAAAAAAAAAAAAANAAAAAAAAAAAAAAAAAAGTGTGGAGTGAATGTATATCTCCACCGGGGAATATAGTCCCAAAAGAAGACCTGCTTTTATCGAAAAATTTAAACGACTGTGACTTCATAAGGCTGCGTAACTATTAGCAGGCGAAACATTGATTTTTAAGGTGGGTGTATCACTTGAATATTTGATTTTGAAAAATTAAGAGATTTTGCAAAATATCAGGAAAGCTGAAATATGGTTTTATCTTTTGGGAAATGATTGTCAGTAACCTTACATGTATGAAAATTGAATATATTAGGCTCAAACATGCAAAATGGTTGGTATGGTCCTTTAATGTCTGGACCCTCTAACTACATCTATGGAAAATCAAAATGAACATTGCACCATGAAATTCTTCTTAAGGTGTTATTTGATGTTTATACACATGGCAGGTATAGCAATATTTTCATAAGCAATAGTATGAAGTCCAGTTTTAAAACATTAACTTCTAAAATGAATATAAAGATAAATCAGACAAACATGCTCATTTCAAGTAGCTTTAACCTGCATTTCTAAGTAGTTTGCTCTGGCTTTGTTTTATTGTCATGCAAAGAAATATTTTTCTTTTACGCTATTGGCAGATTTTCTTGGCTTCATACTAGAAAACACCACTAAATTACTAAATAATTTATGTGCCGTTGATTAATAGACTTAGCCACATTTAACAGCTAATCAATAGCTGTATCATCTTATTCTGTGTTATATTGTGTCAGAGAGTGATGAAGATGGGCTGTGAGAGTCTTCAGAAGTGCCAGCGTGATTCCGGCCCCTCTAACCCGAGAGACGGAGTTCTCCCATAAGAGCTGAATCAGTATTTTCCCTCTGCAGGGAAAATGTGTTCCAGTCAGCAGCTCTGCTTCCTCTCACAGAGACTAACAGAGAGAGAGAGAGAGAGAGAGAGAGAGAGAGCTGCAACCCAAAGCTGATGCTACTGCACCACCTGCAGGCACACCACAATCACGTGTGTGTGTGTGTGTGTGTGTGTGTGTGTATACGACTCAAAACGATCTTGACACTGATTATTCAACAGCAGGATTATCAGTCAAACAGTTGTTATTCCCAAAATGATTTAGTCACATTAAAAGGTAAATGGAACAACGATGCAGAGCAGTTCGGTTGTGTTCTGTTGTGTTTTGTCACAATCATACAGATTATGTTTGATCATGCAGATACATTAAAGGACCATGCCGGTGATTTTGCATGTTTGAGCCCAATAAATACAACCCACATACATGGTGCATTACTGCAAAGTATTTTCCAAAACATACTACCGGAGCAGTAGATTTTAGAATAATTTGTCCTACCTTCTAGATTGTCACTGGTTTTGGCGTAAGTTTCAGAAGGTGAAGCATTGAATTTTAAGGTGTGTATTACCTGAACATTTGATTTAGAAAGATTAGGGGATTTAACAAAATAACACAAAAAGCAAAATTGGAAAATGGTCATCAGCAACGTAACCTGTATGCGGATAGTAGTTATTGGGCTCAAACATGCAAAACCACCAATATGATCCTTTAGCGTCTTTTTTTTTTCTTGAAACACATACACAGTCTGACTCAAACATATGATAAAATTGAGATTTGCTACAGTGCATGTAATAGTGCAAGTCATAACCATGTCTTATCATAACTAGTACAACAATATCTGCCTTATTTTTAACATTTCAACAACCTTGCTGCCATAAAATGCCAAAATAAATAAAACTGTATTAGGAAAGAAGTGGAACTATCAAACTAAAAGTTATTTTGTTAAAGCCGTGTATTTTTTGCAGTGTACAGTAGTAATATAAGATCACTCTGATAGTATTATGAGGCTGGAGATGGAAACCATCAGTGTAACCGGTGCTGGATTACTAGCGCCACAGCTTGATTACAGTAACGTGAACGCTCAGGAGCAGCTGGAGACTTAAAGTCAGCGTGCTGCACTACTGACTGGCACGCTGTCAGAGACCCCTCCCTACACACACACACACACACACACACACACACACACACACACACAGCCTGGTTTCTAATTCGATAGAAACACACTCCATCAGCCTTTGGGGGAAACAGCACATTCAAACTCTCTGCCTTTATTACAGAAGACTAAATAGATTAAAGTATCTGTAACATAATCCATGATTTTAAAGATATAATCAGCAACATTTTTTTTTTTTAAATTCAATACATGTCTCCTCTCTGTTTCTACTGGTTAATAGGCCTACAATAATGATTTTCATTCATGGTTTCAAAATGTGGAAGTAACTCCATTTGAGAATCTAGACTTTACATTTTCCAAAAGATGTTTTATCCTTTTTTCCTTTCAGGCCCCTATTGGTTTCTACTCGTTTTACTGCATCATGAAAATCAACTTGCAGGGACTTGGCACTTCTTTGAAACTGGTATTTTATCATAATGACCATTAAAGGACCATACCGTGCATTTTGCATGTTTGAGCCTAATATATTCAATTTTCATACATGTAATGTTACTGACAATCATTTCCCAAAGCATACTACTGGAATGGTGAATTTCTTGAATTTCTTTTCTTTTCTTTTTTTTTTGTTCCTACCTTCCAGACCACCATTGGTTTCATTTCATTCTGGTACGCTATTAAAATCAACTTGTTGATACTTGAAATGTTCTTGGGATAGGTAATCCATCATCACCAACAAGACGTGTATTCAGTTTTTTTTTTCTCGAAGTGTTAGCGTTTAAGCACAATAAAAAATGTGGAGTGATCTGTAAATGCTTCCTGTTATCAGTTCTTCATTACAACACTTGAATGCACCACTAGGAAGCATTTTCATTGCTTTTCAGTGCTTTTCATTGCATTTAAATACTTAAATTACAAAACTTTGAAAAAAAAAAACCTGAATACACGTGTTGTTCATGATGATGGATTACCTATCCCAAGAACATTTCAAGTATCAACAAGCTGATTTTAATAGTGTACCAGAATGAACTGAAACCAATGGTGGTCTGGAAGGTAGGGAAAATTTGTTTTAGTTCACCATTCCAGTAGTATGCTTTGGAAAATGATTGTCAGTAACGCTGCATGTATGAAAATGAAATATATTAAGTTCAAACATGAAAAATGGCCAGTATGGTCCTTCAAATTTGTTTCTCAAAGTCATGTTATTATGACTTCATACAGCAGATGCAAGAGAAAATCAGACTGAAAAGCAAAACAATAATCACAATAGGAAATGCAGTTTCAAATATATTTTCATTTGCCTGTTACAGTGCATTAAAGTGAATGGAAGCAGCATCCGTCTGGAAGGAAATCAGAGTCGAAACTTAAAATCTGCTTTGTGGGAACCTGCATTTTTACCCGTAAGTGCCTTTGCATGATTCTTCAGACTAGTTGGCCAGAAAGGAACTCGAATACAGAAGAGAGGAAACGACGCCAACAAGAAGACATCATGGCAGATATGGCAAGAAGAAAGTGGAAATGGTTTGGACATGTGCTAAAAATAACACTGTTGTAGAAGCCAGAAGGAAAAAGAAAAAGATGAAGACTGAGGATGACGTGGAGAAGGACAGCAGAGAACTAGGAAGAGCAAATTTGTCTTGGGCAAAGTCAGAAAAGACGGCGGGGGATAGATCCTGTTGGAAATGTGCTGTAGGCCTGATGTGCACCAAATCACAAAAAGGACTGATGGTGATGAGAAGTAGGATTTCATATTTTCTTTAGAAAATGATTGCTTTTGAAACCATTTTCTTTGATAAGAGAATATATTCTCAATATAAAGAGCAGAATATTCAGATCTGGGACTAATTATTGCTTCATTGTTATGTCATGAGAAAAACAAAAACATTTAGTGCTTTATGATTTATTTCAATGAATAAACATGTCCTCTGTGATGCAGACTCCAGCCCACGCTACATGTGACCTTAAACTTCATCATACAAGGTTAAACACTTCCATGTTGCACTACTAACACTTCTGTTTCCAAGAATAAACCAAACTGTAACCATTTCACCATTTTGTCTTGCGTCCATTGAAACAGAATAGCATTATGAAACAATTATATCAGCCCGTGGGACCACGCCGGTGTTTAACCTCTTTTTCGGATGTTGTGGTGTTCTGTCGGACATTACGCAGTGACAGGATGGATGCAGACTAAAGCCTCCGCTCTGGAAATTGTAACCACAGTCGCACAGTCATCAGGACTCAGAGCCATGATTTATGGTCCCACACAGACAGAAAACGGTCCACTCCCTTCAGGACTGAGGAAATTGCAATAGGCAGGCTGCATTCAAAACTGCAAGTGGAAGTGAGTGTGAGCATGACAGTTTTGTATATATGTACAAAAAAAAAGCTTGATATTCAAACCAGGAATTAATGTGACCCAGACCTTAAAGTTCTACCTGTAAAAAGTAGTGACTTTAAAGATATTTGTGCGATTCAAATCGATTCTACCTTAAGGTTTGCATGTGAAAGATAATGAACATTATTTCTACCATCAATTTTTAAAAAAACCCAAAAAAAACAATGCAGTCCGCCACACTCACAAACTTCGGACAAAAGTGTGAAATTTGAATGTAAAAATATTCAATAACATGCACATTAAAACTTCAATTCTAGTCCAGTTAAGGCAATAAATCGATTTTTTTCAAATGTCATATAAGTGATCCACAGTCTTATAATTGGTAGAAGCAATCTCCAAAGCAGGCAAAACAACACAAAAACTAAAATACAGATCTATATTTTGGAAAATGGTTTGCAGTAAAGTAACAGTATAGTATTTATTATTTATATCCAGTCATTTTGTTTTATGAGAAAATATCACTCTATCATATGTGTAGCTGAGCTCTAACACAGATCGAGAATATTTGTCTTTTCTTAAGGTTTAAAAGGTTTTTAAAGCACCATACTGGCCATTTTGCATGTTTGAGCCTAATATATTAAATTTTCATACACATAACATTGCTGACAATCATTTCCCAAAGCATACTGCTGGAACAGTGAATTAATTTTTTTCCTACCTTTCAGACCGCCATTGGTTTCATGACCACCTTCATTCTGGTACACTATTAAAATCAACTTGTTGATACTTGAAACGGTCTTGGGATCAGTAATCCACCATCGCGAACAAAACGTATATTTATGTTTTTGTTTTTTTTTTAAATTACACAATTTTAGTGTTTACGCGCATAAAAAAAACACGGAGTGATTTGGAAATGCTTCCTGTTGTCAGTTCTTCAGCACTTGAATGCACCACTAGGAAGCATTTTCAGATCACTGCGCTAAAATTATGTAACTTTGAAAAAAAAATCTGAATACACATCTTGTTGGCGATGATGGATTACCTATTCCAACAACGTTTCAAGTATCAACAAGTTGATTTTAATAGTGTACCAGAATTAACTGAAACCAATAGCATTCTGGAATTTTTTTTTATTTATTTATTTTTTTTAATTTACCATTCCAGTATTATGCTTTGGGAAATGATTGTCAGTAACGTTACATGTATGAAAACTGAATATATTAGGCTCAAACTTGCAAAATGGCCAGTGTGGTCCTTTAATCTGCAGAAATTAAACTTTTATTTTTTGTTGTTGTTTTAGAGGAAGTTGCCACCAGCTTTTGTCCTCTCACTGTGTGTAGCAACACTTTCACTCACTCTAAGTTCCTGATAAAGCGCCGAGGCTTTCACCCTATCTGCACAACGGACCCAGATTACAGCACCCACGGCTCAGTTTTGCTGGCATGAAACTTGATCCTCAACGAGCCGTTAATGTTTTGACACGACTGATTAACTAAGACTCCTCCGATTAAAGCAACGCACAGAAGGAAGTGGGATTCTGGGGGTGGGGTGGGGGGTGGGGG
>VXCM01001352.1:0-12428 GCA_014773175.1 Lucifuga dentata
TTCACCATATTTTTTACGGTGAATTTCTGGCAACCACAGCTGCCAGTATTTTACCGTAAATTGTACTGGATTTTTTTTTTACAGTTGTTATGTACTTAAACTTGCTCAGGAACGAGTACATCAGAGGGACAGCGCATGTTAGATGTTTTGGAGATAAAGTCAGAGAGGCCAGACTGAGATGGTTTGGACATGTACAGAGGAGGGATAGTGAACATATCGGTAGAAGGATGCTGAGGTTGGAACTGCCAGGCAGGAGGCCTAGAGGAAGACCAAAGAGGAGATTTATGGATGTAGTGAAAGAGGACATGAAGTTAGTTGGTGTGAGAGAAGAGGAGGCAGAGGATAGGGTTAGATGGAGGCAGATGATTCGCTGTGGTGACCCCTGAAGGGAAAGCCGAAAGGAAAAGAAGAAGATGTACTTAAACTTGCATTTATAATGGATAATCTTACAGTAAGTATTTGATATAGCTTAAGTTGCTATTTATTATAATAAGCCCATGGGGGCAGACTCAGAATATGATGGAGGGGTTCGACGCATCCCATCTGTCCCATGAATTTAAAAACGATGCAAAACAGCACTACTGCTCTGTCTTTAAAACATTAAGCTATTTTTTGTGAGCTGTGATTTTATTTTAACTGACAGCATGAATGAGTTACATGTGTTGTATATTCTAAAAACAGCAAAAACCACCCTAATGATAGCGCTACCACACAAAAGCAGCCTAAGAAATTGCTCAAAAACATACCTGGTAATATTTTAAGTCCCATCCATTATAAAGCATGTGTTTTGATTTTTAGGATGTGTTTTGTGCATAGCTAGAATCTGATGATAAAGCTACCAGCAGTAGCAGATGCTGTATAATTTGGCAAAAATAAGTTAACAGCCTTTATTACGGCACTTCACCCATTAAAATTGTTTTAAAATAATCGTAAAATGCAACATAATCAGCAGTTATGAACTGTAATAATGGACAAAAAATGCTGAAAAATTAAAAGTATGCACAGAGCATTTTAGATGTCCAGTAAGTGAATAGCTGTGTGTTCTCATCTCAGGCAAATTACAAGTAATTCTGTCTGTGTGTGAGTGTGTGTGTGTGTGTGTGTGTGTGTGTACGTGTGAAGTGATAGCCTTCCAGTATATCTCATCATTATTGTGGAGATGACTGGTGTTTGACAATTCTGGCTTTTTTCTAGCAAAATTGTGTTTTTTTTCTCACCCAAATTTAAAGGACCATACCGGCCATTTTGCATGTTTGAGCCTAATATATTCAATTTTCATACACGTAAGATTACTGACAATTATTTCCCAAAGCATACTACTGGAACGGTGAATTAAAAATGTTTTTCCTACCTTCCAGACCTCCATTGGTTTCAGTTCATTTTGGTATGCTATTAAAATCAACTTGCTGATACTTGAAATGTTCCTGGGATAGGTAATCCATCATCACCAACAACATGTTTATTCAGGTTTTTTAGAAGTTTCGTAATTTTAGCGTTTAAATGCAACAAAAAGTGCAGAATGAATGTATGTCTCCACCGGGGAATATAGTCCCAAAAAAACGTTTATTGAAAAATTTAAACGACCATGACTTCATAATTTTGCGTAACTATTAGCAGGTGAAACATTGATTTTTAAAATGGATGTATCGCTTGAATATTTGATTTTGAAAGATTAACAGATTTTGCAAAATATCAGGAAAGCTGAAATACAGTTTTATCCTTTGGGAAATGATTGTCGGTAATGTCACCTGTACGAAAATTGAATATATTAGGCTCAAACATGCAAAATGGGTGGTATGGACTTTTAAGTATTTTTTTCTTGCAAATTTGTGAGTTTTTTCCCCAGGATTTTACCCNTCGTTTTACTTTTCATCTAATATGGCCCTAATATGCCATCATACCTGCTATACTTGTGTCAATTCATGAAAAAGAAAGATCACCATCTCCAGTCATCAGCATGGAAAGCTCTTTGTTAGCATGCATGCTAAAGAGGAAGACTGCGACTTGATTTCAGTCAGCTGTTAGTCTTCTTTACACCAGTTTTTGGGTCAACAGAAGCATTTTCTTACATTTGGCGTGTTCCTGTTAAAGTTAAATAAAACGAGGCAGACCATTGTGGGGATGACTAATATGTTATCTGGAAGAGAGTCGGCCTACAGATTTGGGGATTAAAACAGTGACGTGATTACTGCATTCATTCATTAGAGCAGGATTAGCTGTTCAGGTCACATATGGGAAATCAATAGTCAGCACCAGGACTACAATAGAACTGGCATATAGAATGGTAAGTCCCTGCACACGCAAGCATGTGCACGAACACACAGACGCGCGCACACAGTCTGATTGATTCAAGGTAAATATCAGACTAATTTCTACCTGCTGCTGCTCTTCTTAAAGCGCTCTGTTTAGACAGAGATCACTCCTTCTCATAAGGAGAATAATCTCCTAATAAAGTTAGCCCTTCCATCAATCCTTTTTAGTTTTTTCTTTTGTGTTGGCCTTCCTGAGAGACAGACCTTCTGTCTTAAGTGTTAATGTCAAGGTCCTCTGTTCACCAGGACGTTTTCACAACCTGAAAACGTCCTGGTGAACAGAGGACCTTTTTATGCAATAAAAAGCTGCAGTTCACAAGAGGAGGGATTGAAAAAGTAAACAAGGGCAATTATATTAAAGGGCTTTGTTGTGAGTTGCTGAATTTCTCTGACTTGTTTGTTTCTTATCTATCAATCTATCTTTACCTCTCTGTCATCAGTGGCACACACCTAAGGTATGGAATGAAGCGAGACCTAGCCAATTAAGCAGGATTGAAAAACAAAACTACAGACTAACAGTGTAAAAAGTCTAATAAAAGAGTGAAAAAAGTAAAGTTTTCCAGGCCGGCAGTCCGTGTCAAAATGGCAGATAGGTGACCTGATTCATTACAACAGGACTTCACTGATCTGCATATGTGCCGAACACCTTTTCCTCACTGGCGGCAACTTTTTCACATTTAATCCTGGGAAAATACAAGAAAAAACAAAAAAGCATTTTTTTTTAAACCATCTGGCCAATCACAACAAGAAGAGCAGAATGCTCTAGAAAACCCAACAGCAACACGGATGTCCCCATTGACAGGCTGATGCTGATGGTATCAGAAAATGACATCATCGAACCGAACGTCCTGGACGAGGTTGTTGTCCTCTCCCAAAGAGGACGGCCTGTACCCACAAACGTCTCTGTGCAACCTTCACTGACCTGGTGAGCTTGTCGGTGCAGGACATGGTGATGAGCTGCTCGCCCTGTAAGATCCCGTCCCAGGTCTGGACGGGCCCCCGACATTGGACCGGCACCGTCCCCTCGCCGGACTCAATTTTAGTCCGCAGGTGACTACGGTGTTTCCTCATAAGGTGTCTGCTGCTGTGCACTGCAAACACAACACAAATGCCAGCTAATTTTCATCACATTACAGTCCTTTCTGCATCGCTTTCTTGAAAGGTCAATCTTAATTAGCCAATAAACACCTCCTGGAATTTGTGATTTTTATACACCACCACATTTGTTTAGCTCTAATTATATTTTTAATATATCAAAAACATATCCATTATTCACTACATTATCCCATAAATCTTACATTCTACATACAAAGCTATTTTTGCTGATGGTGCAATAGTAAGTAAGTAAGTTATAGGTCTTCATGGTAACTAGCTGCCTAATTTAAAAAATTATCCAATATTTTAATAAGCTGACAGATGCCATTTCAGATGCTGTGCTGTACTTGTCCAATCATTCAGCATTCATTCGTGCAGACTGATCCAGTCATCAGTCCATTCATTTCCAGTGGAAGACAAATACAGCCACGTCTTTCCAGAAGAAAAGATGGTTTAATTGAGGCAAATTGCTTCTTTTAATGAATTAAGTTTGATTATGTTGGGACCGTTGGCTGCCTAATTGTTAATGAAGCAGTTTTTTGAGTGGATTGTTGCTGGCTGTAAGGGACAGAGTGGGCTGTGGGAGGAAAGAGGAAGTGTTTCTGCTGTTTTACCTTAAAGGACAATACCGGTGAGTTTGCATATTTAAGCCCAATATATACAACCTGCATACATGTTACGCTGCTGACAACCAATTTCCAAAACATAAAGCCCTATTTTACTTTCTCCTGTTATTTTTTCCAAATCCTCTGATTTTTCAAAATCAAATGTTCAGAAGAAACACCCATCTTAAAATTTAATGTTTCACCTTCTAAACCTTATGCATGATTATAGAAGGCACGGTCGCTTTCATTTCTTGGTAATTTCTCCTTGGACTACATTTCCTGTTGGAGACATACATTGTCTTCCATGCAGCTCCGTTTTGGACGGGTTAAATAAAGTTACTTCAAACAAAAAACTTAATAGACATAGTGTTTGCTGTGCTGGATTATTTATCTCAAGCACGTTTCAAGTCTCTACAAGTTGATTTTTTTTTTTTTTTATAGTCTGGAATGAACTAAAACCAATGGCAGTCTGGAAAGTAGGAACATTTGTTTTTTAATTCACCGTTTCAGTAGTATGCTTTGCGAAATGATTGTCAGCAACCTAACATGTATGAAAATTAAATATATTAGGCTCAAACATGCAAAATGGATGGTATGGTCCTTTAAACCNTAACATGTATGAAAATTAAATATATTAGGCTCAAACATGCAAAATGGATGGTATGGTCCTTTAAACCTGTAGGTTATATGACAAACCTGACACGGTCATGTACCCTGCAGATCATTGCTGTAATTAAAAGTCATTCCGCCTGGGTAAATTTAGTTTGAAAAACTTGGATGTCATTTTTTTTTTTTGCTCATTAACAAGGTTTGTGGTCTTTTTATGGTTTTGATGAGTCGTCATGCACAATGCAAACCTTTACAACTGCTTTTTTGGTGCCTATGATGAGAGGCGGTTCGCACTGGGAGAGAGCTTTTCTTTTGTTGAGAAGCTGCTACAAAGCACTTCACTTTTGACTTATTATTGGTCAGACTGTTCACCGCAACTACCGAGCCGGCAGAGACGCAGCAGATCGGTGAGTAATATGAGCGAAAGAGGAAAACGCAGCAGTGTTTGATGAGAAACAGTGATGATGGAGCAATATCTGCAAAGTCAAATATCCTTCAAAGCAGATTATCCCAGCGGTGGCTAAAAAAGATGAACAAAGCTCTTCGTAAGGAATGAACCTATAAAAGCCAGCTCAGATGACAACGTTAGGCTATTGTTTAGTTTAAAACATTAAATGGTTGAGATGAATAAATTCTACCTGCAGAGCACACTATCAGACTTGTGTATATTACCTTCCATGCAGCCATTGGTTTCAGTTCATTCCATACTATAAAAAAAATCAACTTGTAAGACTTAAAACATCACAGTTAACAACCTTATGTTATTATTTTTTGTGAAAGCTGCTTAATTTAGCATTTTAATGCAGTTAAATTAGTCAGTGCAGACCAGACCAAAAATAAAATCTTGTCTATTTATTTCTGTCTCATTTGTGTCAATTCCAACTGTTTACTTATCTCCACCTTGAAAAATAAACCCTCATTTGCACATGCTGGTCATTTCTGTATGTGTTTAAATATATATTTATGTTTTAATAACCTGTCATTTCTTATGGAAATGCTCCTCCTTTCCTTCTTTTCATTTATTGCCTCTGTTTTAACAACACAAACTCAAAATTAAGCCTCAACTTCTAGCTCAAAACTGTTTAACAGTGCAGATACAAACAATTCTCTAATCTCTTAGTGTACTGCAGAAGGTTTAATGACCAGAAAAAGTCAAGTTCAAAGGCTTTTCTAGGACGGCATCTCTGTTTCCCGCCTATTACTTTCATTAAGAACCCCCATCCTTTACATCCTTTTCCTATAATATAAATTCACGCAGCAGAATAGCAGTTTCGGTCTGCAATGACAGGAGGAGAAATATTCTATTCTATGGAATACAGCAAAACAGATTATATTTCTGAACTCATCGGCCACCAGGAAAATGCTGTGCAAACTGACTAAATGAATATACAATTCATTTTCAGCAGGTAAGCAATAAAATGTCATCTAGTCAGCACGGCGTGGCTGAAAGAGGCCAGAGACGTAATGTGACATGAAAAGGATGCCAACGTCTTGACAGCATTTTGGGGGGGGAAAAAGCAGAGCGGTGGCTTTCGGAGAAGATGATCACTTTATAAACCTTGAGAGAGAGAGAGAGAGAGAGAGAGAGAGAGAGAGAGAGAGAGAGAGAGCTTACAGTCCGTGGTAATTTCGTAGGGCGAGTTGAGCCTCCCGTCCCCGCAAGGCGACGTGCTGATGTACATGTGGAAATGGACATTGTCTCTTAGCCTGTAGCTACACTCCTTGTGCCGAACGAATATCGACTCCTCCCAGTCTTCTGGTCTTTTACTTTGGCAGGGAAAAAGAGAAAAAACATGGAGACTGATGAGAAAGATCACACTATTCATCACAGCATAGGGAAAAGAGGGAGCTACTATTCCTCTTTCCCTTTCCCAACGGTCATGCAGTAAACTTCAATTATACTCTGATTAAGGCAATACATGTTTTTTTCAAACCTCACATAAACATCAGATTGATACTTTCTTTTTGGACATCAAATTTTTGTTCACAAACGTACTGATTGAAGCCCATTGGAGAAGTAGCTAGAGAAAAATAATGGTTAAACACAAAACTATAATGCTAAATATAAATATAGAAAGTGCATTGTGGGTTTGGATTTATTTAGTGGAATTAAAATGAAATTAAACTACTTAGACAACTCACTCAACACACTTCTACTCATTTCCTTCCATTCTATAGTTGTGTTTGAAAGTTTTCTTTTCATAATAACCTCAGTTTGCTTCAAGGCAGAGACAAGGAGTCTCTCACTAAATGTAACTACAGGGTTATGTTATGGCCAACAGAAATACAGTATTTCAACCTTATTTCTGAGAAATAATTTTCTATTTCTTTCTCTGGAGTTTATTTTTTTTTCCTAAATGGTTGTATATACAGCATTATATACATGCTTCAGCATCTGTTGCTATGGAGAAGATTCCAGCCAGAGGCACAAGTCAGAGTTATAGCCTGTTTGTTGTAATCGGGAACAAAATACTGCATGGCAGCTGCTGAACTGATCCAGAATCCAAAAGTCAGAATTGATTTTAAGTGTATTTACTCTGCTCAGTCTGCCACGAGCTGCGAGAGCAACCGAACTTTAAGCATTTGACTGGATGTTTTACTACAATGCCCCTCGGAACTGACTTTCCCATTTTTATATTTGTGCTGAGGTTTTCATGTCCGTCGAAACCTTGTAAGTGCTTCGACTTTGAGTCATCTGTTATTGAGAATGCAGAAAATGAAGAGGATTTTTATTCCCAGAACACTGGGCACTTGAAATAACACCTCCCACTTTGCTATTCTGTAGCTGCTACCAGTGTGTAACGGCAGTAGATGATCAGATACGACATTATCTAAACACAAAATGAGTCAGATGGATCAGCAAAAACAGCCAAATTATAAGTTTAGGAGAAGTTGATTGCCTCCAATATGGCTGGACAGAAAGCACATGATGTCATTAGAAAACGGAAATGTAGAGATGTACAAAGTTGTGTTTTTGCATCAGACTGTAAGCAGGAATGAGCCTTTCGTCACACGCGCACATATAGACATAGTATATTTATACTATGCATCAAAATGCAAAGCACGGCCACACTCTTTATATAACCTCTTCTCTGTCTCCTATGTCCTTTCACTGAGCGTAAATATGGCAGTTGTGGCATTTTGTTTGGTAATATCATTATGAGTTATCTTCCCCATTAGCCATTTTACTCAGCCGCAAAGTCTCCGTACCTGCCATCCAGCATTGTGCTAAGACAAAAAGTCAGTGCTGTGTATGCAAATATGACATTCAAAGATCTAGACTTCTAGCCACTAATCTGATGAATCAGCCTTGCTACCGAGTTCCTCAGGGAGCTCAAAAAAACATAATATATGCTTATGTGTTGGAGGCAGTCAAGAGTCAAAACTCATCAAGATGTCTGGCGGGTTAAAATTTTGTGTGTGCAGTGGCCACACTTTAAAAAGTGCTAAAACCAAAGAGGCCGCTGAGACCCTGAGCTGAGTGTGTGATAGTATGCTTAGTTAGCTGGAGAGAGAACGGTGCACATATGGCTCGTTGAATATCGAAGTCTCCGGTGAACAAAGCTCTGCTGTTTCCATGGAGCTCATAAGAGAGAATTCTTTGGTCAGAACAAACAAGATATTTACTGCTATTAATTATGCTGTGGTGTAACACATTTAAGAATTCCTAGCAGTGCCTTGGAAACGAGCCCAAAAGGCCTCAGCAGCATACAAGCAACAGTTTGACTCGTATTAACAAGTATTCAGGTGATTATGGGGAAGATTTCATTGCCATATGTGATGAGATAACCGGATCCAGATTTGTCTGATAGCTGCACGTGTGAATATTCACACATCAGAAAATGCTGTGTTAAGTAATCTACATTATCCTGATAGAACATGCTGCAGCTTTAAGTCTGGCTTTATTTTAATGACATACTTAAATCTGCAGGCTTGTCCTGTGGGACAGTAAAACAGAGCCAGAAAAACAAAACAAAAATGCGCTTAGCAGGAGCTGATCTGTCTTACTGCAGATCTTTTTTAATGCAGGAAGCGTGCAAACTTAAGGCAGGCAAATAATATGAGTTAGGCCCGACTTTTACCTGAATTGGCAGGTAAAAGTCTATGTCTGATTGGCTGTTATTTTTGCTGCAATTTGAAAAGGGAAGCTAAGTTTTTCTGCTTAATTGACCAAAATATCTACAATTGAGTGATCGGTGGATTTCAGACATGTCCGGAAATTTGCTGAGTCTCTTGCAGTCAAGATCGTATGAAATTCAGAGCAAACCAGAATACATCTGCTCATGCCAAATTTTGTGTGGAAGTGGCCATTATAATGGAATAAAGATTTATTGGAGAAAAAAAAAATGTCAATAGACAAAACTGTTCAGAGATTTTATTTTGTCAGTATGTTTGTATGAATGTTAAAACTTTGATTCCATTCCAATTGAGGCAATAAATACATTTTTAAAAAGCAATAGCAATACAAAAAAAAGTCATCTCATCATACTTTGGATAATACTAATGACCTGTGATTTCTATCATACTGACGATGACAGAAGATTAATATGAATAGTCTGCTGGATTTACATAGAAGATTTTGGGTTCAAGCCTCTTTTCTTATCAATTACCTTATCACAAAAAGATAATTTCGTGAATCCCTTTTTTAAGTTAAAACTAAACTACAATTCATACTTTTTAATATGCTATTATCAGCATTATGGATTAATTAAGGTTTCCTCTGCTCCAATACAATATGCACAATTAAACTTATAGCAAGCAATCCTTAGCAATTTTAAAGGACCATACCATCCATTTTGCATGTTAGAGCCTAATATATTTAATTTTCATACACGTAACGCTACTGACAATCGTTTCCCAAAGGATAAAACTGTATTTCAGCTTTTCTGATATTTTGCTAAACCTCTTAATCTTTCAAAATCAAATATTCAAGTGATACACCCACCTTAAAAATCCATGTTTTTCCTGCTAATAGTTACACAGCCTTATGAAGTCACGGTCCTTTAAATTTTTCCATAAATGCAGGTCTTCTTTTGGGACTGTATTCCCCGGTGGAGACATACATTCACTCCACGCTTTTTATTGCGCTTAAACGCTAAAATTACAAAACTTCAAAAAAAACCCAACTACACGTGTTGTTCACGATGATTACTGATCCCAAGAATGTTTCAAGTATCAACAAATTGATTTTAATAGAGTAACAGAATGAACTGAAACCAGTGACGGTCTGGAAGGTAGGAAAAACATTTTTAATTCACTGTTCCAGTAGTATGCTTTGGGAAATGATTGTCAGTAACATTATGTGTATGAAAATTGAATATATTAGGCTCAAACATGCAAAATAGGTGGTATGGTCCTTTAAGTAATTAAGAAGGTAAATATAGCAATTCAACGCTACAGTGCCACATTTATGAAAGCAGAAAATAGATCCATTACCTCAAGAAGAGCTCAAGTTGAGAGTAGAGGAAGCGTAGCAGGGCTCTGCGGGTCGTGACCTCAGCATGACAGTCATTGATCACTTGTCCCTGATCGCTCAGATACTCCCCATTGATACACTTTGTGCCCGTGGATAACGCCACCACCTCAGCGTGCCTGAGGTCCAGACCTGTTAACACACAAACACACACACACACACACACACGTCTGCATTATTGCAGGAGGTCAAAGGTAAAAGGAGAGAGAATTAAATGACAATCATCTGTTTTTTTCTGTCAGTATTATATTTATGTGTAATTTCAAGCCAGAAAGATCCGGAAAAGTCAGGAGAAAAACTAATGATGGCTGTGATTTAGTGGTTGATCATTTTGGCAGAGAAAATTAATAAATCATCCGTCGGTCTTTGAGCATATGTGGCTCCGAAAATCAGCAGAAGCAGCAGCAGGGAAAGTTCTAGCATCCTTCATCTGTCCTGTATTAGTGCCGCAATTTTATCCTAAGTATTGAAAAGTAGAACTAGACTCGCCACAAGGCCTTTTCTAAGTACAAACACTGAGATGGTAAAGTCAGGGTGCATTTCCTTCAATAAGGTCATGCTGCGTGCCTCCGCGCTCTGCACCTGTGCACAGTTCAGCAGTTCAACAGCAGCCACTGCCAGTTTGGCCTAAGGGAGTGGTGAAAGTAAGAAGTGTAAATGCGCTGTAACATGCCCGTAAAAATACTTTGCTCAGCTATGAAAGATTCAGAAATGTTTATAGATTATAATGAACAAATTTCATTTGACGTTTGATCATCTTATCACCTGTTTTTTTAATCTTTGAAGAGCTGATTTAGTAGATCACAGGATCACAGTTATGTTACACAATTTAAGTCAGACATGACACACCACATACACACACTCTTCCAAGGCTATTGTGTTAAAGGTTATATGTGACATCATTCAAGCCAATCCAGTTGCTTGTACAGTCTGTCATGACTTGTTTAAAGGGGAATGTTATGGGTTTTTTTTTGTTTTTTGTAGTTTCACTCATTTTTACAGTGTAATGTAACAGGAAGTATGTGAAATTCATCCAGTAAATTTAAAATTCATCAAGAAAGACAAATCCATAGGTCCTGAACTGCCTCGAAACCTTCGTTTTTGATTGGTCCTTTGCTTCTGTAACATTTACACCAGCGTGTAACACATCTGAATTTACCTGCCAACACACCTGGCTAAGACACAACCACCTATAAGGCTAGCAAGTGTGTTTTTGCCAGCGTCTGTGTTTCACCCTCCGTAGGTGTTGCCACTCCAGGCTTAATGCAGCTGACCAATCAGAAGACAGCAGGCTTTTTCAGAGGGGGCCTTAAAGAGACAATAACTGTAAAATGGTTTTCACTCTGCACGCACAGCAGGGAGAGTGTAAGTGGATATATGTGGTTTTGAACATTAAAGCATTGCAAAGGTTTCAAAATAGCCCCCAAGCTGAAATCTGTTCCTTTAAGCATTAGTCAAACACACTAAAATTATAACGACATTGTCAAGCAGCTGTAGATGGGAGAGGCAGGGATAGATGGATAAAAGATGGACTTCAGACGGAGGTTGTTCAGATCTCCGACTTAATCTGACAGGACAGGAGGATTCCCTTTGCTCACAAAAATAATAAAAAAAAAAAAACAATAAAAAAATAAAAAAGGAAACCAGGATAAGAAAAGCCAATCTGACAGATAACACAGATCACAAGGCGCACCGCCTCCTCAAACTCATCCTGACTCCTGCTGGTTTTCATTTGAGAAAAAAGACAGCATTTTTTTTTTCGCTTCAGGATTCAGGCCAGTCCAGGGCCATGCCAGACCCTGACTGACTGACGGAATGACTGACACAGAGACAGCGTTGGGGTGGGGTGGGGTGGCTTAGCACGCTTAATGGCACGCCAAGGCCATCGCAAATCTCTCCCATCGCCTCTGAAATTCAGGCTTCGCTGGCTCCTAGCACACCTGCAGGCATCGCCGGCCCAGCACATGAGCTTTTATCAGCCTCTGCCCAGATGGCACCAAGTCCTGACACCTCCACTGATGAGGAGAGGAGAGGGAAGGGGAGGCTGGTGTGTGTGTNAAAGTAGAGAGGGAAGTGGGGGGGTACAGGCAGAACGAGTACAAACTTTTCTCTGGAAACTACTGAAAATATCCATCTTTAGAAGTCTAATTGTGGGCTTCAGATTTGTTTTCATTTAAAGGACCATACCATCCATTTTGCATGTTTGAACCCAATATATTAAATTTTCATACACGTAACGTTACTGTCAATCATTTCCCAAAGCATACTACTGGAACGGTGAATTAAAAATGTTTTTCCTACCTTCCAGACCTCCATTGGTTTCAGTTCATTCTG
>VXCM01001352.1:12486-42486 GCA_014773175.1 Lucifuga dentata
TGAATGTATGCCTCCACTGGGGAATATAGTCCCAAAAGAAGACCTGCGTTTATCAAAAAATTTAAACAACTGTGACTTCACAATTTGCGTAATTATTAGCAGGCAAAACATGGATTTTTAAGGTGGGTGTATCACTTGAATATTTGATTTTGAAAGATTAAGAGATGTTGCAAAATATCAAGAAAGCTGAAACATGGTTTTATCCTTTGGGAAATGATTGTCAGTAACCTAGTAAATGGTTGGTATGGTCCTTTAAAAAGCAGTCAAGCTGATGTTTCAAGCTTTAAAAACTAGAATTAATATATTCCACTCTTTAGATCACATGTGTAAAAGCAGCAGAGAGAAGGGCAGGCAGCAGAGAAGCAAGAGAAGCATCACTATGTATGAAGGGAAAAACTGCACTGCAAATCTAGAATTGAGATAATTTCACCTGTTTCCAATAATAAGTGTCATTTTATTGTAACTATTAGTCTGATCTTTTTTTTATTGTCACACAAATTGAGTAAACCTAATTATCATCATGCTTAAGGTGAATATTTCAGCAATACAGAAGAGAAAATCTTACTTTAATGTGAAATTGGTCTACAAAAAATAAGATTTAGAGGTCTGTTACATTAATGTTTAAAGCAAAACTTTATAAATACATGATTACTCTCATGATTGTTCCTTTTCATTGCTGTTTAAAACATTTTTTTTGATCTGATTTGTCCTTTGTTTTTCAAAAGTAAATGTTCTGGCACGCATCAGTTTATCAATTTTTTTTTAACAAATCGTATTTTTTGGAAAAATCAGATCGAGATCCATATCTGTCTGTGCCTCAAAATCAACAGAAAATACCCAGTGGAGAACGGTTTCCATCATGATGTGCCGTGGAATCCCATCATCTTAAATTATTTGGTGGTATTCAATCACATTTCCAAGAAAAAAGGCAGAAAACACTGGCAAATGGCAAAGTAATAGTACATTACATTAGAACATTAGATAGAATCTCACTGAAACTGTAATTGCACAGAAAGCATGCAACATTTATGATGTGTCTGTACCGCTGGTACCATGAAAACTCTCTATACCATCAGCTAAACCATCAGCGTTGCCGGTAAGGAACACGCCCCAATTCCCTGTCAGTGATAAAGCGAGTTCAGAGAGGTAACAGACTCTCCCAATTTCATTCTCCTGCTTTTCCTTGTCGTTCCACTTTGCGATTGTTTGGATCAATTTTGCAGTGGATAATTTCTGCTGCACTGCCTGCTACCCTGCCATGAAATTGGCACCGAGGTTGCCTTCAGTTTGCAGGAAAGGGGAGGAGGAGGAGGAGGAGGAGGAGGAGAGGAGGAGAGATGAATGAAAGAGAGGGAGGGAGGGNAGGAGGAGGAGGAGGAGGAGGAGGAGAGGAGGAGAGATGAATGAAAGAGAGGGAGGGAGGGAGAGAGAGAGAGAGACAGAGGTGTAGGGACAGAGAAAGACACAAACATAGACAGAGGAGCCCCACAGGCGGTTCTGTTTTTAAACCAAGAATAATCAGTGGCATCACAGGAAGACAAACAGAGAGAGAGAGAGAGAGAGAGAGAGAGAGAGAGAGAGAGAGAGAGAGAGATTGTGAAAAGGAATGAGGCAGCATCCAGTCGGAGGCCTCAGGCTCTCTTCACACAAACACATCTGTTGATTACTGGTTATTCAAAGGGTGACACAGATAGAGCTCTGTCAAAAAAAAAAAAAAAAAAAAAAAANAAAAGACTAGGCATCACACACTCCACTCCAAGCCTCCCACTGTGGCAGTGGGACTAAACTGTGGACAATAACTAAAACTCTCTGTAGCCATTAGGAGAAACACACATCTACTCACTATAGCCCCGTTCAAGCTTGCACTCTCGTCAGGAAGCGTTCCTGCTGTTATGTGAGAACGTGTGTGTGAAGCAGAATGCAGGAAAAAACTGTTGCTGTAATTTTCCTCTTCAGCTCCTAATGTCCCCGGTTAGATTTGTGTGGGAACAAGGGGGGCGGGGACGTTTCAGGAACGAGCGAGTGGGCGTGTCGGAGATGTATTTGTGGTGCGACTCGCTCCTGACAATAAGAAGCCTGTTAGCAACATGCTGCATTTCTGATACTACTGCACATTAATTTAAATAATGTCTGGTGCAGTTTGGACCTCACAGAACTGCTGTCCATGTCCAGAGGACAAAATAATTCATCAAGTTAAAGGAACAGTAAAAGATTCAGTGGTTTATGACCAAATACAGGGTACTTTTTGCATCACGTTCTGCATCTATATCTACCAGTCTGTCTGTCCATCCATCCATAGTGAGGTTTTACCTCAGTGCCTAATGATGCATTACTTTGACCTGGTCCTCCACTTCCTCTGCAAGTTGGCAAAATGGCATCTTACCACCAGGCCTCATCACACTACATTACACAGCCCTGCAGCGGTTTGTTTTCTGGTCATTTATGCTGTTTGTTCAGACAGAATCACCAAAACATCACGTTTCTCTGACAGGGGTCCGGTCTGTTTCAAAGGGGAGGGGTCTTCTTTGATGTCAACCAGAGACACAAATTAAACCCACGATCATGAAAAGGGATGTATAATAACATAATCATTTAGATCGTCCTGGTTTGGTGTGTGATGAATGTAATGTTATAACTGTTATTTGGTTATAATATACTGCAGTCAAAAAAATGATGTTACTTTCATCGAAATCGCTCCAAAAATAGCAAAACAAACTTGAATCATGCAAAAGCATTTTCCTCACTCGCCCCAAACTGATTCCAGAATTAGTGGTGTAATTAATTTAATTAGAGTTTACGAAGAGATTGGCATCAAGTGATATTTTGTTTTTCTGTTTCATAGCAGAGGAAATTGAGTTATCCTAATTTGTTTTTTAATGCAATCTTTTATTATTTTTATTTTATTTTATTTTTGGATGTGTAAAGAGAATGTAACAAATGTGACAAATTACTGCTAATGAGCTAAAAAATTATTAATTTCTGAGTTACAACAAAATTTGTAGAGACCAAACAAACATTCAGGAAATGCAATGATCATCAGTGTCTATGCATTAAATATAGACTTCTGTAAGCAACTTATGTTATATATGATGTTACTGACAAAATTCCACCCATTATGTCACCATGTCACTTTAATCAGGGTTAAACTGGGAATGAAAAAAGGCCCTGTATGGTCACACAATTGATTGTTCAAAGATTCTTAAAGGACCATACCACCCATTCTGCATGTTTCAGCATAATATATTCAATTTTCATACACGTAACGTTACTTACAATCACTTCCCAAAGCATACTACTGGAACGGTGAATTAAAAATGTTTTTCCTACCTTCCAGACCGCCATTGGTTTCAGTTCATTCTGGTACGCTATTAAAATCAACTTGTTGATACTTCAAATGTTCTTGGGATAGGTAATCCATCATCGTGAACAAGACGTATACTCAGGTTTTTTTTCAAAGTTACATAATTTTAGCATTTAAGCAATAAAAAGCGCAGAGTGAATGTATGTCTCCACCGGGGAATATAGTCCCAAAAGAAGACCTGCGTTTGTCGAAAAATTCAAATGACCATGACTTCTTAATTTTGCATGACTATTAGCAGGAGAAACATGGATTTTTAAGGTGGGTGTATCACTTGAATATTTGATTTTGAAAGATTAACAGATTTTGCAAAATATCAGGAAAGCTGAAATACGATTTTATCCTTTGGGAAATGATTGTCAGTAACGTAACATGTATGAAAATTGAATATATTAGGCTCAAACATGCAAAATGGGTGGTATGGTCCTTTAATCATAAGTGAAGTTTCTGAAAACCATCATCATTTAACACACTTCAAAATGATCATAGGTTAACAAGCATAGAAGGCTACGAACATGTTAAGTGGGAAAAATCAAGAAATATTTAATTTACAGTTTTGTTTTGTTTTTTTTACATTTTATTTAGTCTACATTTTCATTATAATCATTGGTCAAAAGTGCTGTTTGATGCTCAATTAGAGATGATGTTTGAATTATAAAATAGGGTGAATGTCCTGACAATAAACAAATTCGCAAACAGTCCAACACACAGTGGGAGACAACAGAAGCTACGTACGCCAATAAGATTGTGCTTCCAGGAAATCTTAAAAAAAACAAAACAAAAAAAAAAAACAGGCTAATTTTATGCTCCACACCTGGTGCTCATGTTGTTCATCATCATGGACAGCTGACATTAAGATGCTCTTAATGTTGACTGGATGTGCACTCGCTCTTCCATGTTGTTTTTAGAAATGTGAAAAAAAAAAAAAATAGTTTTCAGAAATACTCATAAAGGACAACACCAGGGTGGGGCTCACTTGGTTACGCAGCCTAGCATTAGCATGTGGGAAAAGTTCAAGTACTCCCAATGTCAAGAAACCAAAAGAAAAACTAACTACATGGGGTTTAAAATGAAAATACTTTGATCAGTTCCTGCAAATGATTATAAGGAATCATTGAAAGAGAGTCAAAACAGGAAATCCATGTTAATGAAATGACCATGACCTGTACGCTGACTTCCCATTACACAAGTCAACCACAGTCAATTTACAGACATTGAAAATGTACTATGAATGCTTTTATTTTCTATGGTTGTAAAACAGGAAAATGTTTCTTAATAAGCCACCCATTACCTCTGAGCAACATCAAGCAGACATTAAAACAACTCCTCTGAAGCGAAATGAGCTCCCAAGGTCAACTTTTAGTAAACTCATTTGCATGCCATTTAGACTGAGATTCATAAAAACCTGCCATAAAAATCTTTGGTGTATTTTCTTCAGCGCAAGATGTCGGCTGATTAGAGGGAACATCATCTAATGTGTGGCTCCCGAATCATGGAAAAGACTCTGAAAATGCTCTGCAGCGGCTCGATGAATCTTCATTGGCTTTAACGGGGAAAATGCTCGGAATATTGAGGGCGTCTTTGTGAAATGCTACAGAAGCTCTCAAATCTCTCAAATTTCTCCCTCTTAGCAGGCCGTTTTGTTGTCGGATGCGATTACGGAATGTTAGAATTCGCGGCGGCCGGAAAGGCACAGATAAAGAGTAAAAGAAAAATTCCTATTAGAAACTGGATATGCAGACTAAGAGCCATAGCTTAACCGCCATCTGTAATCAACTTCTTTGAACCCCTTCGCTCTCGTCTCTGCCTTTGAGTCCCCGCGGAGTTTCTCCCCACCCTGAGTCTGAGAGTCCTGCTCAATAAAACCGCCTTGGAGGAAGCTTCTGTTGTCCCCTCCATCAAACAAACTTTCAAACGCTGGGATCTTTTTTTTAGTGTTTTTTTCTTTTTTTCATGCAGACGTTCCTGATTTTTCATGTTTCTAAGCCCATCTGAGGACTGTTTACTATCTCCAGACACCCGACACTATCGCAGATCGATTCTAATGAGATTTTCTGCACTATTTGACAACATGTGTGTGCTGGCGGTTTACTTTAGCGGGTCTAGCAAATCTCAGCATGGCGGCGAGGCTAATCTCACTCAGGTTGGGGCTCTGACGGCTCAGTAAGATCCGGCGAGCATTGGGAGTCGGCTGGGGGGTGGGGGTCACTGTCTGCCAACGGTTCAAAGATGGACCCTGATTAATATTCTTGAGGCAAAAGCTTGAGGCTGAGATGCAGAGAGAGAGAGAGAGAGAGAGAGAGAGAGAGAGAGAGAGAGAGANAGAGAGAGAGAGAACAGGACTACCCAGTGTTCCTGTCAAGTTTGATTTCTGACTGCATGGATGTCGGCCACCGCCGCCGCAGCCGCCGCCACCTCACTGTGAATACTTGGCAGCCCTACGTCTGGATCTTTGAAGATAACGCATGCTATTAATAAACAAACAGAAGCAATTACTCAGAGGCGGAGGAGAGGAGAGGGATTGGATTAGGCCAGGATGAGCGCTGGTCTCACTGAAGTCTAAGCTGATGAGCTGCAGCACTCCAAAGAAAGTGCAGATACCGATCCCTCCTCAGTGACCCCTGCACCCCCCACAGCCTGCAGCCACACTGGGAGATAACACTCCTGTGTGTGTGTGTGTGTTACAACCTGCATGTGTGTACCTGTGTGCCTTTATGGTGTGTCAGCTGAGTATATATTAGTGATGGCACGTGTCAGAAGTAGACAAATGGGGTTATCCTAATTTTTGTAAAATAGTAGATGAAACGCAACAACCCTTTTTTTTTTTTTTTTTTNTTTTTTTTTTTTTTTTGTAACACAATTACATTTTTTTTTCTACATTTTCATCCAGTTTTTCTGCCAAATCTGTTTAGTTCAGTTTTGGTTCTGTTTTTTTGGGTGGGGGTTTAGGCAATATTAAATCATTTTGATTAAGCTTAGGGTCAGGTTTCTAACTTTAACAGAAAAACCCTGGTCCACACAAATCTGCTTTCTTTGTGCATGTCAGATAAAAGATGTGACATCCTTTGTGGCAAAATAAAGTCCTGGATGTATGTTAATGGGCCTTTGTGCGTCGATACCCATATTATGCGAGAATAGGAAGTGCACCTTTGCAGATCTTAGTGTATACATGTAAAAGTGTGTTATTACCTCCTTGGCAGAGGTAATGTTTCACTCGTGTCTGTTTGCTTGTTTCTTAGTAGGATTGCTCAAAGGTTATGAACTAATTTTGACAAAACGTGGTGGAAGGGTGAAGCATGGCGAAGGGGAGAATCTATTGAAATTTGGTTACGATTCAGACCCAGGGGCAGTTACAGGAAGTGTTTTAAATGATTCCTTGCAAAATTGGGCATTTTTCAATATATCTTCTAACTATAAAGGCAGGAATTTCTGTCTGTCCGTCTGTCTGTGGCACCAACATCTCTAGAACCCGGCACTGAATGAAGTTGATATTCGGCAGGTTTATTACTCAGGACCCAAGGATGTGTAGTGTCATGTGTGAAGTTCTTTGGATGAGCGGTTCTTGAATTGAGCTGTGCCGGTAAAAAGTAGTCTGCCTGGCAGGATACGCTCTGAGTGAGGCAGCATATTTTACTGTACGGTCTCAACCCGACCCCGAACAGCAAACAAATCCAGCTCGGAGGACAAGCAGAGTTGGGAAGTTGAAGTTGGTAGAGGTGCTGTGCAGATACAAAGTAGTTATGTTTCACTATATTGGAAGGAAGCTCAACTTCATGTTGTACTGGAGCTAACAATAGCTAACAATGCTATCAAGAGATAATACTATTGTTAGCAAACCAAGATAGCTAGTGTTGCTACCTATGATAGCCATGCTGCTACAGTTGTTAGCCCCCAAACAAAACTATGCTAACATTATCTAATTTAGAGTTACAGATCAATGGTTAGCTGTTGAACACTGAAGGGAAACAGAGTTGTAAGAGTTTATTAAGTTCTAGCTTTCCATGAAGGGAAAAGCGGCGCACACCGCTTAAAGCCCGGCCCCCGAACAGGCACATTTTGAATGAGCACTGCACTAATATTTGTTAATTTCAAAACTAATACACCAATCTTAATAAAGAAACAGCCATATTTATCTCATGAAGTCTGTGTTTGTGTATATAGATCCATATTTGTGAGCTCGTGCGTGGCTTTATACTGTATGTCTGCGCTCTCACATGATCATATGCAAGCCCATTATAAATGAACATAAAAAGTATAGTAATTAAGTAAGTACAGAATTGTTTGATGCTGGAGAGCAGCAGACTGAAGCTGCCTGCAGTCTATCACTCAGTCAGGCTTCAGATTAAGTTTTAAGCTGATCTCGTTAAGATTCCCACTATGGCGTCTGGAACTCCTGTCAAAGCTTCCTGAGCACAGCAAGTCCAGCATGCAGTGGGATGACTGACACTCACTACCATGTCTCATTCTCCTCAGAGACTCAGAATAGTCAATAATTCATCAGGAAGGCATATAGTCTACTGCAGGAGTGCGAGGTACACCATGGAGTGACAACTATCTCTCTCTCTCTCTCTCTCTCTCTCTCTCTCTCTCTTTCTCTTCCCAAACTTCCTCCCTCACCCAGTTTATCATTTCTCTCTCAATCTATAATTCCTTCTCCTTCCAATTTCCTGCTCTCTCTCTCTCTCTCTCTCTCTCTCTCTCTCTCTCTCTCTCTCAGTTTATATTGCAGCACTTCAATAATTCAAAGTGATATATAAAAGTCAATGAAATTTGCCATACCTCGGGTCATTATGATGCCTGCCAGGGATTTGTTTCGAGTGTGCACGGGACTGCAGCCGCCCACCAGCAACCGGTACTTCTCCCTCACCAAGTGGAATATCGAATCGGCAAAGTCCTGAAAAACACAATCGCGCCCTTAATTTCCATTGACACCATCCATGGAGATTGACTTTGCAGGCTTCATTCTGCTGCAAATAAGATTCACTTTAAGAAAACATATAGCAAAATCCCACCTGCCTTCTCTGATAGATCATTGGCTGCAGTGATCTAACCCAACACACAGCATACGGCATGTTGAGCAAGAGTGATCACATGGTATTACAAAAGTTTTTATATAAAACAAATTCACTTTTATTTTGAAAAACAAAAATCATACAGCAGAACCTGGACATATTTACAAATATATTAAATGAAATATACAGTAGCTTGTATAGCAAATTAGTTCTTTCATTGTGGAATGATTTTCATCTCCACAATATTCCTTTGTGAAATGATTTCATTTAAATGTGTACAGGGAATTTATCACCTGTATTCATCTATGAAAAACTGCCTTTTTAATTAAGATAATGCTGATCTTATAGAGCGTTTTTACACCTAGTTCATTTAGAGTGTTTGTTTTGGATCCTGGAGCATTTCCCCCTCAAGTTCGATTTATTTGGACATATGTGAACACAGCAATCAAAATCCAGTCAGCACCAAAATAACACCAATCGAACTGTGGACTGGTTCATTACCAATCTATTGACCTATTGATTGATCTAGTACCGGAGAGGTTTGAATGTCGCGTGTTACTTAAAGACCATACTGGCCATTTTGCAAGTTTGAGCCTAATATATTCAATTTTCATACACGTAAGTAACGTTACTGACAATCATTTCCCAAAGCATACTACTGGAACGGTGAATAAAAAAAAAAAACATTTTTTCCTATCTTCCAGACCTCCATTGGTTTCAGTTCATTCTGGTACGCTATTAAAATCAACTTGTTGATACTTGAAACATTCTTGGGATAGATAATCCATCATCACCAACAAGACGTATTCAGGTTTTTATTTTCAAAGTTACTTAAGAAGACCTGCGTTTGTTGAAAAATGTGTATGACTGTGACTTCATAAGGCTGCATAACTATTAGCAGGTTTAACATCAATTTTTAAGGTGGGTGTAACGCTTGAATATTTGATTTTGAAAGATTAAGAGATTTTGCAAAATATCANTTTTTAAGGTGGGTGTAACGCTTGAATATTTGATTTTGAAAGATTAAGAGATTTTGCAAAATATCAGGAAAACTGACACATGGGAAATGATTGTCAGTAATGTAACATGAATGAAAATTGAATATATTAGGCTCAAACGTGCAAAATGGCCGGTATGGTCCTTTAAAGCCATTAACACGTCGAGCATAAAACACACTTTACTGCAATTAAACTACACCTTTGATTAGACATAGCAATTGAAACAGACACTGTTGAATAGTTGTAAACACATTAACCTTACTTAACACGTCTTCAGATGAACATTTGAAGGTTAGCATCTTCTTCACCTCATAAGAAGCAAAATACAGCAACAAGCGATTTTCTAGATGTTGTCTTTAAGTCAAATCCAGCTTCTGCTGTCATAGTTTTATCGTGTAGTTACCTTACATTCACCACAACGGGATGAATCTAGTAACATTTTCACAGTATTACTATCGACTCTATAGTCTCCATTTTCCATTAATTTATCTGACTACCTACTACTATCTACAATACCTTTTATCATTTCATCCATCTAAATAAGAATTTCTCTCCCACCGCC
This sequence comes from Lucifuga dentata, assembly GCA_014773175.1. Taxonomy (NCBI): domain Eukaryota; kingdom Metazoa; phylum Chordata; class Actinopteri; order Ophidiiformes; family Bythitidae; genus Lucifuga; species Lucifuga dentata. The sequence continues at coordinate 22,417 of VXCM01001352.1, forward strand.
CACCATGCCCATACTGTTCAACAGATGTTTCACATCGTTCACATCCCTCCCCACCTTTAAGCTCCTTACTCTAGTGGTAATTATGAGCTTAGTGGCCTAGTGGCCTTCTTGCCAACTGTGGAACATCAATGGATCACTTGGAGATGTAACAGAGTGGCAGCAGAGTGGGCCTTTTGGACAGATTGAGCCCCCAGTAGCTAAAAGGCCATCAACAGATGCCACCATGACGAATGCAATGGGGGGAGGGGGGGGAGAGAGAGNGCTAAAAGGCCATCAACAGATGCCACCATGACGAATGCAATGGGGGGAGGGGGGGGAGAGAGAGAGGGAGAGAGATTAAGGATGAAAAAGGCAGAGAGCAACTGAATTAGTGAACATATTGCACATTATAGCTCTCGTCAGGGCTGTGAAATTCTCTCACAGTCAGAACTGGCGTTCGGGGCGCTCACAGCTTGTAGTGTGGTGTGTGTGTGTGTGTGTGTGTGTGTGTGTGTGTGTGTGTGTGTGCATGTGTGTATTTGTGTGAATGGGTGCACATGCCCATATTGCTGCTTTGACACCAGTGTCAGCCTGTAGCATTATTGGACAACAGAATAGGATGGTGAGGTGTTGTGAAAGCACTATTTCAGGAGCCACCCGAGATGTCTGCTCCTAACAGTTACATATATAACAGGCTGCAAATGAGAACAATGGAGTTTTCAATAATAACTGGCAAGAAAGCTGAGAAGAAGTGCCGTTATCCCTGCAAATCTATGCAACGCTGAGTGGATAAAATGAACGGACAACCTTCATCATGTTGTCTGCCCAGATGCCAGATGCAGGCCGACCCAAGCAGAAATGTTATAACCCAGGCTAAAAACATAGTGTCTCTTTAAATTCATCACCTGGCATTCAGCAACATGTAGTGAGGATGGGCTGTTTGTGTGCTTCCTGGTGGAAGTGGGATGTGGGTCTCCACCTTTCTGCTATATCTCTCCTTTCTGCTCAGGTTAATCAGCTGAGGATGGTAAAAGCACTCAGGTCCCACAAAAATTGACAGCAAATTCAAATGATTTCATTAGAATGGAATTCTGAAAGAGTTTGAGGGGAGAAAAAGACACATGAGAAACTGTTTTCTCTTTCTCTCTTTCTCTCTCTCTCTAGAGTTCTTTGTTGCTATGGCACCCCATGTGGGCAAAGTGGTGGAACAATCAAGTAGATCGTCAGCTGGACGCCTAGAACACAAGTCGTGTTATGAAAGTAACATCACAAATCACCACTATCACTGACTCATAATAATAGTCTTTGAACTTGTATAGTCATTAAGACTATAATTTAGTAAGACTTTGCTTTTCTCAGCTGCCTTTTTCCCCTCAGAAAGATGCATTTTACTTCCACCAAAGTGACAAGTGTGAAAAAAAGTGCCTTATTCCTTGTACCTGAAAGTGACATCCAATTAATTCTAACAGATTCTGGCAGCGTCAGCTGGTGTTGGTCAAAGTCTGAACCCAGAGTCAAGTCCTCCATCTCTCAAAGGCCTTTTCATTGATGACATTACAGAGGTGAGAGAAGGTGGCAGCTGAGAAAGGCCTGGAGGGCAAAGGTGGAATAGACCATGGCACGTGGCCCAGCTTTTTGTCCCTCCTTCCTCCTCCTCACCCCTTTTGTTCTGCTCTCACAATCTCACGTTCTCTTTCCCCTTTTCCCCTTCACCTCTCTCTGTGGGTTCCTGTTTCCTCTCATCTCTTTAAGTGTATTTTTTCCAATTCTTTCCTCTCTTTCTTATCCCTTCACCCTGTTATGACAATTTTATACCTTATTCTAGGGATCTTTGTTCATCCTGTAGTTATTCACACGTGAACTTAGATACACTGAACTTTTGCACTGACAAGGCATGTAACAAATGGCTTACAGCTTTGTCTTTAGCTAAGTGCTATTTAGATATATGACCACTAAGGAAACATCCCTTTTGAGGTCTGTTTTTATTGCTTTCTGTGTTGTAACAACAAAGAAACGTTTGTTGTCACTCAAGGTATAAATTAGTCCTGGTGTGAGCACTGAGCAGTTTTCTTCCCATCTTGACTGTGATCAGTTGTGGAATAGGACTCCTTTCTGCAGAGAGTATTCTTAATAATTGACAACCAAGAATAAAACTCAAAAAAGACCAAACTCAGCCTCCTCATTGTTTTATGGTCTCATTGTGAGAATTCTTAAATTTCCACGACACACCCAAACCTGCCTTCTCGTCCTCTTCCTCTCCCTTTGCCAGTGAGTCAGAGCCTCATCATTTGCTCATCCTGTCAGTCAGAGTGAGGAAACAGCACAATTTACATCACCTGTCACAAAAAAATGGATCTATGTTGGTAGCTCTCTCCATAACAAATAAACTCCTTCCACTTTGTCGTATCAACTAACATATCTCAGTATCTGCATTTCCTTCACTTGTTTTTCTCTTCTCTTAACAAACTAACAAAGAGATATTGCTTATGCACACACAGTTACTCTCTCTCTCCCTCTCTCTCTCTAGCAAGTAAGCTCAGCGCCACCTTCACTGTGGGTCTAATGTGGCAGAAAAACTGGGCCAAGGATCGCGCTCCACAGTCAGATTGAGCATCCCGGCGACCTGCTGCACAGCGACTGGAGGGGCAGCGTGCGGCTGGCTGGTTTCCTCTCGGATGAGCATCAATGTTGATGCCGCTCCAGTAGCTACATTTGGGATTTTTGCTTTTCAAAAGCTATTTAAGGTACATGATGTAAACTTCACTCTGAATGCATCTCAGGTAGCAGAAAATGCAATGGCGTTTGCAGTGTTAGTCATCATATCTGGTGTCTGTCTGGGAAAAAATAGTGGTAGTGCAAACAGAAAGCGAGGCTAAAAATTGAAAATAAGAACATATGCACCCATATTGAAGTTATATAATAACTGTAGAGGTACTGTGGGAAGATTTGATTTTAAAGATATATTTAAACTACAGCATAATGAAATCCAGTACAAACATGCAATCCATCAAGGAGTCCTGCCATTAATTCTGTCTTTGTTATGAGCTTATAATATTCACTTTGCATTGATAGAAAGGTGTTGATTCAAATCATTCGCTAACTTACACACACATACACATATGCACAATAACACTGTGTAGGATATGTAACATTCCATAACAATCCAACTTAAACCCTCTATCATATGTTGTTATTTTTATCTTGCTGCTGTTTCTGTCAGTGTGTCTCACATTGTATATTTCCACTTTTTCCTTGTAAAAAAAGAGAATTTATGGTAATTTATGATGAGGAAGGACAAACCAACAACTCTGTGTTGAACTGAAAACTGAAAACCAGGCGACTTTATTTGCAAAGTGAGGTAAAGAACATGAAGTACAACAAAAATCATAAAGGTCTCAACGATTTACTGGCCAATTTTGCTAATCTTCCTTCATTTAAAAAAAAATCTGTCCATCTATCCATCCATCCTTGTTCTTTTTCTCCTCTCTCTCTCCCCCTCCCTACTGTTTGTGTACGTAAATAATTCGGCATTTATCTCCAAGGTAATGTGGAATGTCACCAAGAATCCTCCTGCTGCTGTCCCTCTGAAGTCAATATTGTGCCAGAAACGCAAAATGTCAACAGGGAAATTTTCTCCGCTGCTGCCTGACCTAGAAGTCTGCGCATACTGGTGGGGTGATAGCACGTGTGTGTGTGTGTGTGTGTGTATATGTGTTGCAGCACAAAAAAATGTATAATTGTGTAATTTATTGTGCAGCATCAAGGCCCTGAAGGGAAATGATGACTGCAGACTCCAGATTCATCATTGATTACATTTTAAGGCCCTCCGTAACATTCTCCACGTGATTCTACACATCGTGCCTCGGTTAATTTGGTGAAACATTCAGCAGAAAGGGCGAAGCTGATGGAGTGTAATCCGGCAGCGGCCATGTTGATTGTGTGTCCACGGGTGCTCCTGCGTGTCACTCCTTCATGAACATTATTGGTCATGTGTGGTGTGACGGGGCGGTGGATGTGGGCTTGATTATACCCCACCCTTGTCAAAACACACATGCACACACACACACACACATGCTACAACCTACCACCCTCACCACCTTATCACCTGCCTGCAGAGCAGCCCAGGCAGCATAAAAACGGCGCCATGTCTTATATTTCTTTATAGAGGTATTTAACAATTCATTCTCCCGAGTTTTAATAGTGTCTGCCCTCTGCCTCCATATCTCTTCCCCCACACCACTCCCGACACCACTCCACCCTTCCTTCTCCCATCCCTTGCCTGCCGCCAAGCATGAGGCTTTTGAAAATGGATATCTATTCATTTTGGTGGAAGCGTCGCCTCTGGGGTCTTTTTTAGATTCTCAAAAAGCCAGACTCCTCGTGGTGAGACAGATTTCCTCTGGTTTGTTCTCCATATGACACATAACACTGCTCTCTCTCCTAAATCTTTTGCTGTGTCTCCTCTCTCTCTCTCTCTCTCTTTCGCTGTCCTCCAGATCTGTATCCGAAGAGTAAAAACACACAGATATGTCAGCGCCGTTTCTTGGATGTTTGCCTCTTGTTGACAACGAAAGGCCTTGTGTAATCTGACAGCAACAAAATGCAGCCCACACAAGATGAACTGTGTACAAATTTGGAGAGTGCTGTGCACCTTGCCTCCAACTACATCCAACCTTTTCTTCTGCTATGGCCAGATGGCCCTGCAGCCTGTGTAACAGATTTTTTCTCAGTGTGTGTGTGTGTGTGTGTGTGTGTGTGTGTCGAGCTTTTTGCCTTAACAGCAGGGCCTTGTCAGTCAGATCAGGCAGCCGGGCGGCACCATGCAGCCGCCATCATCATAAGAAGAGGTTGTTCCTTTCAAACCACATGCTTGATGTTAGTGAACGAGAACAAAGGCAGATGAAGGAGTGAAGAGAGAGAGAGAGAGAGAGAGAGAGAGAGAGATTGTGCAATTAATGTGACTTTGCCAGGGCCTGGCCTTCTCTCTCTGGTTTGGTTGAGGAGGAGAGATGGGATGTTGCACCACAGGTTTCCAACAGCAAAGCAGAGCTCAAGCAGAGCTCCCTCATTAGTCTGGAAAAAGTGGAAACCAAGACGCTAAGCCTGGCGTATGCGGTGAGGATCAGAGTCACGGATGCGTTACCGCAAGAATGATAGCCTGATCCAAAAAAACAAGGACACCGCTTCCTGCCAATGATGCTAAATATAGAAGTGCATCATTATTTCTCTGTCACTTTTTGCTTGTGGCCACAATCCCTCTCTGTGGCCCAGATCCTGACTGAGGAGTGTCAAAACTAAAGTCAAACCTTGGAGGGTGATAAAGACCACAGTTAAGCTTATGATGCACTTGTGCACGGATGCATGAAAAGGCAGGTTAGGCACCACTGCCACAGATATTTGGAGGTTCTACCAGATATTCAAAACCAGATTAATCAAGTTCTACCTTAAAAGTCCATCACAATATGCACGCAATCAATGTTAAAAGTAATAAAAATGAGTAATGAGAATGAGAAGATTGAGGGCAGATTTATATATATATATACCTATGGAACAGGCATAACAATTTCAGGCCAAGAGTCAAAGGATATCAATGTGAATCCAAATGTCCATGTGTGAGACTTTCATCTCAAACCATGTAGAAATGACAGGAAGTAGTTGTAGTCCTTTGTCAGCTTGTCAAATAGTATCAGGACAGGATCTCAAAGAGTCAAATATGTTAAAGCATCAAAAAAATGTACACTGTCCAAACATGGAAAAGGTCATGTGATGTATCTGTGTAGAGAATGGGAGCATTTTTCTACTTCTACACTCAGTTTAGTTTATGAATAGATTTCCAGTATTGCTGATAGAGTCATTTATGATTCTGTAATGGGAAACCTCCTCTAAATGGTGCAACATGGTGCAACCCAAACTTTGGTCACAGTTAACTTCATAACTCCCCTGATTGGTTACATCTGCTCTGAGCCACTAATGCTCTTAAGCCTAAACCCAAACATTAATTTGAGGAATGAAACCATGACACGCCAGTCAGAATGAACCGAAAGCCACTGAGTCATAACCACCAGCCACAGATGTTAAGCACGAGTGACTCTAAAACTCATTATCAATCTAAATTCTCCTCATCTGATCAAACAAACATAGCCAGTTACAACAACACAGACACGATCGGGGCTGGTCCATCTGCGTTGCCATGTTTGGTGCGGTTGTAACCTGGAAACCCTTGCTTGCCAGGTCCCCAAATAACCTTCACCAGCCTCCCTCTGAATATTCTGCCTCAAATAGACAACAGCATTGTCACAGTTTCATTCCACCGAGCTGCCGCTGATTCTGCTGCAGGTTTTAATACCAGAAAATTAGCCAGAGGGGCAAATGTTGAGCTGCAGCCTCAGACCTGAAACACGTTTGCTGTCAAAAATCCAAACCAACACATGGAGGAACAAGCCCTCTGTTTTTATCTCCTCTGTAGAGAATGCAGTTATGTTTGCTTGTATACAATGTCTCTGTGCTCGTGGGGAAATGACAAAAATAAAGTGTTATCTGCTATATATATAGACTTCTCAGGTGCATATTTTTTTTAAATGTACCACAATTCATGCATTGTTTAATATTTATACAGTAACTCACTCTAAAACTTGGTTATACTGTACAGCATGTAGTCAAAAAAATAAATAAAATTATTTTTTATATTAAAACCATCCTGAAAGACAAACAGTATACTAAGAGCTACAGCAGATATACAAAGCATTAATATCATATCCTATCCTCAGTGGACCCACATGAACCTGCACAGGGGGATCAGATTTCAACTCTGCCCTACTCTACAACAGTTTCTGATCAGATATCATTACTACTGATCACCTGAACTACAGGCTAAAATGGGGAAATAGTCAGTATGAGGTGCATTTATATACATTATATGTGGGCTATTCAATGAAAATAGATCACTGATAAGACCACATGAGAAAAATAGTGCAAGATTTCATACCTTTGACTGTGTAAATATACCCACGTACAAATGTGGGGCCAAAATTCTGAGAAAAACAATCTGGCTACAAGTATTTAAATCCCTGGTGCCCATTTAGTTTTCACAGTTAAAAGTGCTATTAGTTTTTGGTATTAATACCAGTCATGTTACACTTTAAAGAAAAAACAAACATATTTTTTATTTTCTGTACACTACAGGCCAGGAGTTTGAGGCCATCCCCAGATAAAAAAAATCATCAATACACTGTTTGGTGTACAATTTATTACACAGGAAATGACAAAAATAGATAAAATAAATATAACTAATTAGTTTTCAAGAAGGATTTGTCAACAAGAGCACATTATGTAGCCACTATGGCTTAAGAAATGATTTGAAATGAAGGCATCAGTCTGTATTAGTGCACTGACACTCCTGTTGTATTCCAACTCCCTGCTGATGTGTTTTAACATTCTATTCAATAGCTGCTGTCTGCCTTCTCCCACATTATTTTGGGATTAACTTGGTACATGCTCATGCTAAATCTGAGGGTGGTCTCAAACGTCTGGCCTGTTATGCATGCCAAAGTTATAATTAACTGATCTAGCTTAGTGAAAGAGCAATGCAACATTTGACATTTGACTTGTGTTTAAATAGGTGTTATGCAGTATGTTGATGTCAACATACTGTATAACACCTAGTTAGACACACCCCCAATGTAAAAGGCTAGTGAGTGAGCTGACCAATCAGAATAGAGGGATGAGACCTTCAAAAAGATAGTACCTAAAATTACCTGTTTTCACTCAGAAAGACAGAGGTAAGTGGATCAGTGTGTCTTTTCACAGTAAAGCATTGGTATGTATTTCAAAATAGATCCCAAATGAAATAATAACATGCACATCCACGTGACTGGAACACAATAGAGAAAAAAAAAAAAAAAAAAANAAAAAAAAAAAAAAAAAACAAAACAGGAGGAAAAAATTATTCATGGTGACAACGGTTGAAACGTGTCCACGTCATGCTGGTTTATATCCCCTCTGATTAACCTCCACAGTGTAGATAATAGCAGCGATACGCCTCAAATGACTTAATAATGTCAGGCTCAATGTAAAACACACACCAGTGGCTTTATACATTATGCAGCAAAGGCCAGCAGAGGGACTCCTGCGAAAAGATAACACAACCTACCCATGAGAGAGATGGAGAGAGCGGAGGAGAGAGGAAAAAGAGAGGAGACAGACAGGCACTTAGAGAGGCAGAGGGCATGAGGAAAAAAGAGCAGATCATGACGGACGAGGAAATGAGAGGGTCAGTGATGAGGATTTAACAAGAGTCTATCATCTAGTTGACTAAGGGAGGAGGAGGAGGAGGAGGAGGATACATGATGAGGGAAAACCTGTCTGCAAAAAGACAAAGGTTCCTAACGTAGAAACGGNCAGCTGAGAGAGAGAGAGAGAGAGAGAGAGAGAGAGAGTAAACAAAAGAAGGACAAATTTACAGCACCTTCAGATATGATAAACTGTAGGAATATTCCAGCGGTGCAAAGTGACCACGGTTAAGCATCAACACAGAGCTTGTATTTTTTTAAAAGTCTATCAGAATTCATTTGTAGGGGGAAATATACAGATTTGGTCAGGGAGGAAGCGCTTTGACGGGTAGGGACACCGCCTGGCCAGTTTTTAATAAAAGCCCAGATATTGGCATGATGTATCTGTAGACAGATATATCACTTCCCAACTCAAGCACCAATTTCCCAAAAGAGAAAAATTCCGTCTCAATTTTTATAATATTTTATGCCTGTCAGACTATAGGCCCTGAATGTTTTGAGAGCCTCAAATTAATAATAACAGCAATAAAGCAGTGTTTGCAGCTTCAGTATGTGGGGAGACTGAAGCGGCTTTAGAACATTTGAGAGGACGGCACAATCTATCGGCTTTCATGTCTTGAAAGAGCCGAGCCATTCAAATACGATGGCTCCCTCCAAAGGACGGAGGGCGACTGTGTTAGCTTCAGCTCAGACATGACAGCCGCTTCCCCATCTCTGCTGCTCTTGAAGATACCGTGTAGCTCTTTTTGGTGGGCTTGACCCCCGGCAATCAGCGAGACTTCAAACCCGCAGCGCCAACCTTTGAGTAGCGCCTATGAACATGTGTTACCAAGCGCCGCTTTCTCTGAGTGGAGCTCAGAAGTGGAGATGATGAGGAGAAACGCTGATGTTTTCAGATGTGTCTCTTGTCTCCTCATCTAGCAACACCCGTGACACACTGTACTGCAAAATGTGCGACTAATACAGATGCAAAACAGAAAAAAAACAACTCATAAGTGTAAGGATATACAGTGCAAAAGGCTCAAATAAAGCCAGCATTATTATACTACATGACTATGGGCAGAATTCATAACAAAATCACAATAACTACTCCCACATGTAACAAGGAAATAGCGTAGTTGTGCCTCTTTCAAGTCAAATGATAAAAGATGCCGGTAATAGCAACCTTATGAATGAGGGAATATGACTGTGCAACAATATTTGCCATTATCGATACATAAATCTTGCACTAGGCTTTATGAATCCCGCCCTTATGTTTAAACAAAATAAAGCAAGCTCGAACAAGTTTTCCACATTAATGCGACAATCACAATGACAAAGTATTTTACTGCATAGCAATGATTATAAGTTCATTTGCAATTTTTGTGGCAGATCGCAAACATCTTCCAGCCAAATAACGTCCAATATCAACCTGCTTATAAAGACTGGCAGCATTAATTTCATTTTGGAGATTATGAGATATCGCTGAGATGGTTGGGATATGTGATGAAAAGAATGCTCCTGGACAGGAAACCAGAGAGTGGCACTGAGATGGACACCAAGAGGATAAAGGAAGCTGGATAAACCAAGAAGACTGGTGCACAATGAATGATGCAGGCCTCACACAGGGTGAAGCAGACAGTGGTAAGAATTAGGTTAAATGACAACAGATTGCTGGAGCTTTAAAGATGAAGACAGTCGTAAAAAGAAGTGGGGAAAAAGTGAGAAAAAAAAATATCAATGCGCTAAGACAAGTAAATTTATTTTGAGACCAAATTTATTTTCAGCAATTTTCCCAGATGCTAACAGAGAAATCTTCCAATTCAGCCTCTTTTTTTCAAGGTACAAGACACTTGTTTCCATATCAGCAACTACTGAATCTACACTGGAAACTGGAAGTTTTTGACCTGGACATTTTTGTGTTAAAAAAGTAAGTTCAGTGGTTCAGTATGACTGATTCAGATGTATTTTTGCAGTGTGGAGAGTACATATAGTGCTGAAAGAGTCATTTATCCTTCCCTCTGCTGGTGACTAAGTGTGGTCCAGACTCTGTGTCATGTCTGTGGGTGCTGCTGCAGCCAAAGGCCCTGTGGCCAGCCATACATCATCAGATACTGATATGGTTCCACCACAGCGTCATGTCTGACATTTGATTCATCGCTCTGGGTGCTTTTTAAATTTTTTTTTATTCCTAACAGTCAACAAGGGATCATAGGAAAATGTCAGTGTTGTGTTGGTTTGGGGTGACTGAGTGACACAAGGGAGATTGGTAAAAATAATGGAGCCAGCCTGCACAGGTAGCTAACTTTGTGATGTGTGGTCCTTTGGTGTGTGTGTATGTGTGTGAGTGTTTGCACTTATCCATGTTGGTTAGTCATGAGCCGAAGTGGATTTTGTCTGACTGAGAGGCTTCCATGAGACCCGCAGCACTGCATATTTTCAAAGTCTCTCTGCACTTTCCTCTTCTGATTAGCTAAATCAGGCGCGTTTAGCCAATCAAGAGAGGAACCAACTGTTGAAGATTGAGAACCGAGGGCTAAAATATTGTAAATTTTATACCTTGAAGACTTTTATGTTGTTATCTTCATTTAAGCATTTGTTTTAAAGCCCTTAGAAAGTTTTAATTCGCAAAAACCGCATTAGTCCACTTCTACTTTCCTGTGCTGCAGAACAGTTGTGCACACTGAGTGAAAACAGGCCATTGTAGGTACCGTCTCTTTGAAGGCTCCCTCTCAAAAAGCCACCTGTGGCAGATGGCAAACACTCACTTGCTAGCCGCATACATGTGTGTGTGTATCTAGCCAGGTGTGTTACATGATGACCTCAGCATGTTAAAGCATGTTAAAGGACTAATCAAAAACAAATCTTCCAGCAACTATATGTGTGTTTTATTGGATGTATTACAGGATGCATAAACCTCAGGTTTTGCAACTTTGACAATATGGAATGCATATCTTCTACTATGCTACAGTTGAAAGATGCTCCTCTGTGGGTTTCCTTGAAAATCTTTTAAAGGACCATTTTGCATGTTTGAGCCTAATATATTCAATTTTCATACATGTTACATTACTGACAATCATTTCCCAAAGGATAAAACTGTATTTCAGCTTTCCTGATATTTTGCAAAATCTCTTAATCTTTCAAAATCAAATATTCAAGTGATACACCCACCATAAAAATCAATGTTTCACCTGCTAATACTTACGCAGCGTTAGTCATGGTTGTTTAAATTTTTCTATAAATGCAGGTCTTCTTTTGGGACTATATTCCCTGGTGGAGANGTCATGGTTGTTTAAATTTTTCTATAAATGCAGGTCTTCTTTTGGGACTATATTCCCTGGTGGAGAAATACATTTATTCTGCACTTTTTATTTCACTTAAACGCTAAAATTACGTAACTTTGAAAAAAACCTGAATACACATCTTGTTTGTCTTGTTTGCTATGATGGATTACCTATCTCAAGAACATTTCAAGTTGATTTTAATAGTGTATCAGAATGAACTGAAACCAGTGGCGGTCTGGAAGGTAGGATTTTTTTTTTTTAACTCACCGTTCCAGTAATATGCGTTGGGAAATGATTGTCAGAAACCTTACATGTATGGAAATTGAATTGAATTGAATATTAGGCTTAAACATGCAAAATGGGTGGTATGATCCTTTAAACTGAACAAACTGAATGCACCGAAGGAGAGCAACAAACCAGGCTCTTCACTTGACATTTTGGAGACACAAGGTTGTGATATGTTTATCTTGCAGGTATTTGATATTATTTCATAGCTGCCCTTTTGAAGAAATAGCGCTGCTCTTTTCTGCGCCGATGAATGCAGTTTCTAAAAAAAAAAAACATCCCCTGACAGAAGAGGCTTAAACAGTGCATGATCCCTCTCTCTGCCAACCGCTGTGCACACACAGTTACCTATGCAACGCAATATAATATGCACTTCACAGCCTGTGGATGAAATGAATTCAAATAACCGTGTGAGAAAACCTTTTGAGCGTGCCAGAGAAATCAGCCGGTGGCCCGTTGCTCTTTTAACATTTACTAAGAATCCATCACATGGCGTTTGCAGTGTAAGCAGAATGCTGAATACACTGCAATAAATGCTCTGCGCTCTCTTTTGTCACCTTTTGCTTTCTCCCAAACCTTTCAGATGCACACACACACATTTAGACCACGCACACACATCATAAGCTCCTGCATCATGGAAACAGAGCAGGAGATGCATCAGAACAGACTGACAGGAGAGTTAATCTTGATTTTAATAGAAAAAAAGGGCAAAAAACATTAAAGGAACAATACCAGTGATTTTGCATGTTTAAGCCTAATTACTACATGCGTACACGCTACGTGACTGACAACCAATTTCCAATTTTAGTTTTCCTGTTATTTTTCCAAATCTTACAAAATCAAATGTTGAGGTGACACACCCACCTTAAACTTCAATATTTCGCCTGCTAACACATGTTGGAATGTAGAAGGGACAGTCGTTTTTAATTTCTCAGTAAAAACTATTTTATCCTTGGACTATATTCTTTGGTGGAGGCATACATTGTCTTCCGTGGAGCTCACTGTTGGATTGGTTAAATAAAATTACTTCAACAGAAAAGTAATAAACATTGTGTTCGCTGTGATGGGTTATGTATCTCTACAAGTTCATTTTAATAGCGTGCTGAATGAACTTAAACCAATGGCAGTCTGGAAGGCAGGAAATACAATTCTAAAATTTACCATTCCATTAGTATGTTTTGAGTAATAGTTGATGTAACAAACAGGCTGATGTAAAGGTCTATACCTATTCTGTGTGTATATGTACATTGTCAGATGTGTGAGTGCTGCAGGTGGTTTTTGTGTGTGTGTGTGTGTGTGTGTATGTGTTTTACTTCTAAGTCTGTCTCCTTTAGAAAATTACCTATCCCTGTTTGGTGCCGTCTGATATGCCAGACAGAGTTTCTCCTTAATGAATGCATGTCTGGCTGCTTACAGGAGATTTAACAAGTTGTTTTTTTTCCTTCTTCTTTTTTTTTTTTTTTTTTTTTTTTTACATTTTTTTGGTTATACCTTGGTCTTCATAACATGTACCGTTGGTGTGTTAGAGAGCGAGATGGGAGCAGTGAAAATCGAAAGTAAGAGGACGCAAAGACAAATGCACATTTGACTTTAAGACAGCATCGCTCTCTACCTCCAAAACTGGAAATGAAGTCAGCTTAAGCTTTAATAACAGCTCTCAGATAAAAAAAAAAAAAAAAAANAAAAAAAAAAAAAAAAAAACTCTGAATGTCAGTTATGCTCGGCTATTTATCTGAAGTAGCTGTTACATCTAAATACCCGAAAGCTGTAAATGCATCTCTATAAAATGCGTGAGTGGAAGATGTCTGACATGAGAGTTACTGTAGAGAGGAAAGAATGGAAACTCAAGAGGGAGAAAAGGAAAATGTCTAGAGTATTTGTTATGCATGCATGTGTATGAAAGCAGTGAGAGGGTACTGTATGTGTGTGTGTGTGTGTGTGTGTGTGTGTGCATGCATATCTCTAGGAATACCACCTGATTATGAGTGAAAGCAAGGGAGATGAACAAGGCAAAAACAGCTGAAGTAGTAGCAATGCAGCAATTAAAAGAAAAAAACAAGCAGATAAAGTGATGCAGGAAATTAAACTCTACACAAACATTTAATTTGTATTCTTAAAATTAAATCCCATCATCCCTCTTTTCTTTTCTTTACCTGGTTTATGGGAAATCGATGGCCAGTTTGTCTATGTAGCATTAATGACACTGACACCAAGTTAACTGAGGTGGTCTTTGTTGGAGTTTGGGGTGGAGTAACGTGTTACCCTCCCTCAGCTCTAACCTGTAGCCCTTTCCTGCAGGAACTTTTTCAGGAACTCAGGAACTTTAGTCCTTTTGGTAGGTAAAAGCTTGCAAGAACAAACATCTCTGATTGGTCAAAAACAAACTTAGTCAGGTGGAGAACAAGCATTTTTAAATACTTGGCTTCAGCTTGTTTTTGTACAAAGTGAAACATGATCTTGCTATATTTACCAGATTGGTTAAAAAAAAAAAACTGAATAATGAAACAAGAAAATAATAATAATAATAATAATAATAATAAAGTTAAAAAAAATCAATAAGCAATAAGTGGTGCAACATAATCGTTTCTATTCTGGGACAAACCAGCAAACTTCAGTACAGTCAACATGAGAGACTCAGTATTGTTTTTTGTTGGAGACATTAGATGATAGCATGGTCCCTCAGGAACTGTGGTGTGAGATGTGAATGCAAGCAAGAAACTCCGTGTAGAAACCAAGTAATTCCTGCAGTACCTCAGCTAGTTCCAAAGAAGTAGTTCCTAATATAGTTCCGGACCTTCAGTACAGAAGCACCTTTTAACTAATCCTTACCCTAACCCACCTAAGATTTTCTCTGACATTTTTCCTTTTTGAATGTGGCTTCATTTTCAATATGTGTGCCTCACAAACAACAGAGGGACACATTTACAGTGAAAACCTTTAAGAAACCCATTTAAGAAATCATAACGGTGCTCATGCATATTGCATGTATACCTGTATGTATTATTCATGTATACCTGTATTTGGTGGGTGCAGGGTAACAAAAGCCCTGAATGAAAACCTGAAAAGCCATTCTAAAAATAAATGATGCTAATTCACACACCCCTGACGTGTTTGTGAGTGGATTTATGTTCACACCTTTTGTCACTTTCATAATTAAACTTGATGCATCATTTCTTCATTAGCAGGAATGGTGTTTGCTCATTGTCTTGCACGAGAAAGTGCAACTCTCCCGAAATCCAGCAGGATCAAGAGACAGAAAACAGAGAAGCAAGAATGGATTTCTTATGTACCTGCTGACATACAACCAGGTGCTAAAGCACTGGTAGAAATGTATTAAAAGCCAAAGCATGTACATTCTGCACATATAGTTACAGCTATATGTAACTATGAGGACTGCTTGCCCAGAGTGATTAGTAATTCATCATCTTTTAGCCAAATGTGATAGATGCACTAAGTGCTGCAAGCTGGATCAAACTTTTCTTTTATAGTCTAAAAGCTTGAGTAACTAAAATAAAAACTTTTCCTTTTAGCCTTTGACTAAAACATATGATTTTTTCCCCCATATAACAGTCTTTCAAAGCTTTATCAGTGCTCTGTGTAGCCAATCAAACAGCTAATCAGCCAATCTCCCCAGAAGACTTTGTTCTGAAGTTCACACTGTTGAGCTTTCTTGAAGTTCTCGCCTTAATCGCCTCTGTGCTGGTGTTAAAGATTGGCACAAATGTTCTAAAGACATGCTTTTCTGTAGCTCCATATTGGTTCTTATTTGATCTGTTAGGTACTTTACAAGGACTTGGTGTCGGGCAAAGATATTATGACTCATGGCAGCCTAGCTGTCATCCATGTGCAGAGTTCAGCACTTCCTGTATCAGAGGGGAAGAAGAGCCATCTAAGGTCAGCAGAGAAACATCCCTCTGTGACAATGACGACGGAGAAGATATTAACAGGCAGCTTCGGGTTCGCCTCTCAAATTTAGAGGTGACGCCTGTGACCCGAATCAGCAATTCAGCTGTTCTGAAAGCAATTGTTAGGGAAAAAAAAAAAAAAAAAANAAAAAAAAAAAAAAAAATCAGCTGATAAGAGCTGCAAAAGTAAAAATCCAGTGGAGTTCAGTAAGAGTTCAGCTGCATTTATTTTGTGCATTCGTACCTTCTAATTTGGCAGAGCTCAGCTATTGCGAAGGGGAAGTGGAGCAGAGAAATGCTGCTGAGGACGCTGCCGTATTTCACCTGCTTCACTACGATTTCACACATACGTAGACGCATGCCTGCCTGAGCAATCACAGTATGTGGGGAAACCTCACTTCACCATGGAAACACGGGGTGTGAAACCATCGTGTAAACATTTTTTGCTACATGTATGACCTCTGCATTTCCTCTTAGTGCCGGTGGGATTACATTAAAAAAAATACATGAAGACAAGGAACTGCTCCATCCATAACCTGATGGACAGTGGTTTGCAGGCACAGCGCAGGCCTTAACTAGCTAGCTGTTGTATACTCATGGGCAGGCAGGCTGAAATATGAGGGCTGAGGACAAGAGGTCTTCCCAGAATGCTAAACTCTCTCTCTCTCTCTCTCTCTCTCTCTCTACATCTCTCTCTCTCCCACTTTGCCCTGCAACCAATGTGATGCCTAATTAATCCTGAAGGTCTTTTGTTCCGCTGAGGTTTTCCTTTCCTTCCCCCGACTACATTCCATCCATCCTCACCTCCCTCTCTCCCCCATAGCCTGCNCACACCACACCTTATCCCAGCCTCTCCCATTTTGTATCCCCCAAGGGAGGCGAGGTAGAATCCCAGAGAGCAGGACAGAGGTAACAGATATTTTTTCACCTTTTGTTTTTCATAAGGGGTAATTTAGTTAACAGCTAAATGCACGTCTGTCGTTGCATTTATTCTAATTAAACTCCTACGAGACATTTCTGTTTTCAGTATACAATTATACTACAACATGCAGAATACAGCAGAATAATGCAAAAATTGCTAGAATGGGCGAATAATGGTAAATTATAGTTATTAGGTGGATGCAAAACTAGGCATTTTAAAGGAGCATACTGGTGATTTAGCATGTCTGAGCCCGATACATGTGCCTTAATTTACTGACAACCATTTTCCAAAACATACTACTGGAGCAGCATATTTTAGATTTTTTTCCTATACTTTCCAGACTGCTACTGGTTTCAGTTTGTTCCAGTACGCTGTTAAAATCAACTTGTAAAGACTTGAAATGTGCTTGAGATAAGTCATCCATCACAATGAACCAAACATAACAAACAAAAATATGGTTTTACATTTTGGAAAATGGCTGTCAGCCACGTAACATGTATGTGGGTTGTATACATCAGGCTCAAACATGCAAAATCCCTGCTATGGTAACTTTCATGCTGCCAGGTGTCATTGGAGTATGTAATGACTTTTATTGCATAAATTACTGTAGTGATGTTCAATTTTATCCCTTCTTGTCTTGCAAGTACAGTATTTTACCTCTATGATATGCTAATGAGATGTTTTCAGTTCTTTCCATGTACATGCTTTGATTTCCAGGTTTGAATTACCAGATTTATGCAAACATGAGTATGTTAACATAACAGCCATGGAAAAAGACCCGTGCTTCCATTCCGTAACGCTGACACAAGCCGTGTTACCTCATCTTAGAATAGAGGGGGAAAACCTGGGGGAGACGTATGTAGAGGTTTGGGAGGCCCAGTGGGTCTGACTGTTCACCCAGGCATGTCAGTGGGCGAAGAGGGACAATCACTATCAAGGGATGTGTGTGTGTGTGTGTGTGTGTGTGTGTGTGTGTAGGAGCATAGCAGAAAGGGGCCTTTATTTTGTTTTATGGATATATATTGTATTAAGGCTGATATTGGGTTTATAATAACAAGACCAGGTAAGCTTTTCCTGTTTGCGACTCACTCAGCAACCCAGAAAAATGTGATATCAGCCAGTGAGCATCGAACAGTGAAAATATGAGGAGTATGATTCATTATGGTTATGTTTTAGTTTTTTTTTTTTTTTTTTTTTGATTATACTGATAATGATCACTGGAAAACTAGGAAGCCTTAAAACTCAAATTAATCCTACCTTGAATTATAAAGCTTTGGTGGTATTCCACAAGATGATGAATAATGCTCATTTTTATTTGTGTTTTAATTTCAATTTTGTTTTATTCATCAGACTAATCAAACATGTTGAACACTTGGAAAGAAAAATAAATGCCTGCAGAATTATTTGTATTAGCCTCATACTGAATAAAAGTATGGAACAGATATTCTGCACATGATGATATACGGACCGCCTCTGGTGGTAAAATTTCTGCGATAATTTGTGGCAGATTATTCACAGATAAAACAGGATAATGGAGATTTTTGAAATGACAGATGTAAAAAATGATTTGCTGTATCTGTTGGTCGATATGTCATGTTGCCATGTTGGGATCACGAACAATCAGATTTCTCCAAGCCTGCACGTCTTTATTCGGTGTTCATGACAGAATGGTCCGTTGCTCCAGGCTGGAAGGTTGTTTAAAGGCCAGACATCCAGAACTCTCCTCTCCTCTCTTCTTCTCCTGCCTGAGAACCAGAGATAAACCTACACATGCCAGCCACACAGGACCAATAGCTGTGATTTATCGGAAGCCATTTGGTACCTGAACGCCTATGAAATTGTAATGAACTTGATTATGCTTTTAATGAAGTGTGAGAGGTTCTTCAGGAATGATTATAGCCATGCTCCTGCACACAGCTAGGGGCTGTGGAGGAGAAAGGAGGAGGGGAAAGGGAAGGGAGGAATGGAGGACTGTCACAAACAATGAAGACTTAGTGCTGGGGATTGGAGGTACTGTAGCATGAGCAGAGGTGCAGACAGGAGTGCCATACTTCTTTGGAATAGATTACAGGGGCGTTTTACTGTATATGTGAGCTGGCTTGACCCAACCAACCCCATTTCAATTCCTCCCAATGAAGGGATTTTCCCTCAAAGCTGCATGCTGACGCGGTACATTAGATTCAACAGCCTGCAGCCTCATAGGTCATATTTTGCATAAATATTAGACAGTTGAGGATGATTCTAACCTTTCTACATACAGGGTCCTCCCATTCAGGAGGTGAAACATTATTGTTCAGTAATTTCACACACAAATCTCCACTCTTCCATGCCGGTTTTTCTTTAAATACCAACCGATGAGGTAAGTGGCTGCTAAAAAGGGCATCGTTACAGAGACTGACAGTCCAGAAGAAACCGTTTTTTTTGCAATTGTTGGTTTTGCATAGTGATAATATTATAATGTGATGCTTTATAGATGCCCTTGTTGCTTGTTCCTGTCCAGAAAGGTCGGAGGTCAGGCTCAAGATCTACTGGTACTCGTACTGTCTCTTTAAAACCCCCTCCTGAAAAGCATACTTTATTCTGATTGGGCATTTTCTTAAAGGACCATACTGGTGATTTTGCATCCTCCTGAAAACCATACTTTATTCTGATTGGGCAGTTTCTTAAAGGACGATACTAGTGATATTAACGACCAATTTCCAAAAGATAAAACTGTATTTTAGTTTTCCCGTTATGTTTGCCAAATCACCTATTTCAAAACCAAATCTTCAGGTGATACACCTGCCTTAAAAAATGTTTCTCCTGCTAACACATATGTCCAAATGAAGAAGGGACGGTCATTTCAATTTCTCAGTAAAAGCTGTCTTCTCCTGACAGAGACATATTTTTTCTGCTGTGTAACTAAATGCTGGGCTGGTCTAAAATCATTTAGACAAAAAATATAGTAGATGTTGTGTTTGCTGTGATGGACTATTTATCTCAAGCATGTTTCAAATGAATGAACTGAAATCAGTGGCTGTCTGGAAGGTTGGAAAAACAATTCTAATATTTGCCTTCCAGCCATATGTTTTGGGAAATCGTTGTCAGTAATGTAATGTGTATGCAGGATTTATATATTGGGCTCAAATATGCAAAACCACTGGTATGGTCCTTTAAGGCTTGCAGACTGCAAAATATGGATGCTGGCCAAACCCTCGCTCATGACCCTTGGACTCTGAGGGGTGTTAAACCACACGTGTCACATGTTGACATCAACACGTCAGAAGTACTCAAAAACCAAGTGTTTAGATTTGTCTTGGTGTGAACCTCAAGTTATGCAACACACACTCCTTTTCAGATTACATCATAAAACCGGGGGGAAAAAACATAAAAGCATCCTTTTTAAACACTCACCACAGGAACCTGACAAGTTTGTGTGTTCAAAAGTG
>VXCM01001352.1:47486-77862 GCA_014773175.1 Lucifuga dentata
AAATAGGAAACGGCTGAATAAATCGGTGTGACTATCTACTCATGGCAGTTTTACTTTCGATGAAATTCTGCAGCAGAAATGAAGTTTTAAATTGCTGTCAACAAGTCCCAGCCAATCCAGCCACTGTGTCTTTAGGCTCTCCAATTTCCTCAAGTTTCTCAAAAACTAGTTTCCTCGCTCTGATTGCTATTTACATATTTGGGTAAATGAGCACGGGATTGAGCTCGGGTGGTGTGTTTGTCGATTTGCTCTTTGCTTTTCTATCTCCTTTGGGCAACAGATTGAATTAATGTTTGTCGACACTATGATGCCACACATGAGGAAACAAGAGGTTTTGTAAACTCTCCCAATTACAGCTCTACAAACACATAAGACTCCTTTATTTTCTGAAATGTAATTTTTTTTTTTTTTTTGTCAGATGCACACATTTAGCTTCATTTGCTTTTTTTTTTTTTTAACATGCTTTTTTTGTTTAAATAGTTCATCCAACAGATATTGTTAACCCAAGACCCAGGCCTTATATGTATAAACACACGCACACACGCTCACTATATGCGCTGCTTTTTCTGGCAAAAGGTAAATGCCAACCTCCTTACAATTATCATTTATCAATGCTTCCACCATTCCTCCTTTCATCCTCTGCCCTTCTTAGCCCCTATCTCCCTTCCTCCTTAATTACTTGTTGGACAGTGTTTGGCTTTCCGCTGCATGCCTGCTGTTTTGGTCATTACAGGCCCCTGTAGGAAGTGGAGTGGCTGCCAAAGAAGCTTAGCTGAAGACAGGCTGGGGATGCATCTGGACTCACCTGGGGTAAATGAGGGCAGCTCTTCCTGCTGGCTTTGAGGCCTGTCCTCCCTTCAGGGGCCGTCCTGATGTTGAAGAGGGCTTGCAGGGCACACTGGGCCGCCTGGGTCTTTGCCAGCTTCTTGCTCCGACCGCAGCCTTCAAATATCCGCCCGTCCACACGCACCGCCATTACAAAGCTGCGCAGTCGTCGGCCCTCGGCTCGCTCCGAAAGGCAGGCATAGCGCAGGCCTGGCCGGAGCTCGTTCAGCAATGCCACTGGGCTCTTAGGGGCTTCGGGCTCTGGAACAATCCCACCCAGCCTCTGCTGGGCCTGCACCATCAGGTCCAGGGTGTGGCGAAGCAGCCGGCCGTGTCTCAGTAGCTCACTCGATAGCAGCTCGCTCTCTGCTGCCGAGTTACAGAGCGAGAGGCCATCAGAGCACTGCGAAGACTCGAATTCCTTGAAGAGTGTGTCAGGGAAGTCAGCCTGGTCTGAGGTGAAATCAGCGGAGGGGTTTGAGATGTTCCCCATAGCTAGGTGGGCCTGAGGAGCATTGGGGAACTGGATGAAGGACTTGAGAGCCAGTTCAGCGGCTCTCATCTTGGCTTTCTTTTTGGTGGGGCCCGTGCCCTCAAAGGTTAGTCCGTTTACCTCCACTGCAATGGAGAAGATGGGAGCATGGACCGGACCCGTCTGAGACACCATGCGGTACTGGAGGCCTGGCCGGAGCTCGTTGAGCTGCACCAAAGCGTTCTTTGGCACCTCAGACCAGGACAGTTTCTTATAGATCAGTCGGAGTTGACACAAGTGGCCATTGTTGTCTTCCTCCAGCGGCCGTTTCCTCTTCAAACCAGAAGTACCGCCTCTTGCAGAGTCGGAGCAGAAAAGCGACTGGCACTCAGCAGGACCAACAGAGCGATCCTCTAAGTTGCCAATGTTGCGGTTTTCTTTTACCTCGGCACTGCTGGTACCTGCAGCGCAAAACAGCCAAAACAAAAAAAAACTTAAAGTGATAAAACACTTATAACACATAACACAAGAGCCATAAAAATGCTGCTGTTACTGTGTGACATTCACATTTATCCTGGCAGAACAAAATGAATCAAGGAAAAATCTCTCAAGGCAGACTGAGCCACTTGATACACAATGAAATAATAATGAACAAATCTACAATCATCTCCTGGAGTTGAGACCACTTCATAACCACGGCTCTATCATGTTTAAGTGTTTTAAAATCCAAATACAAATCCTGTAAAAATGAAGACATTATCTGCCAAATCATTCCGTAATCTGCCTCCAAATTGGTTCTGAATCTATGTGTAAGAGCGAAACATTCGTCCGTGTGGCCAATGCAAAGCATCAATCCCATTTGTAATGGAAGGGATTGCATGGAGTGACAGATATTCCGAGAAAGGATGAAAGAAATGTCTGTAGCTCGCTTTATTTCACACTTCGATCCTCTGTGAGGACATTCTGAACAGCTGTGACACGCTCTTCAAACCTAGTTACAGGGAAATGGTTGTGTGTTGTATTGCTGATGGGAAATGAACAAAAATAGTACGTTCAGATTTTCGCCACGAGAAAGTTAATGGTGAAATGGGAAGCTGGGATCAAGTGCTGGGGCAGTTTAGGAGTGAAGTTATTACAGCATGTACCTATGATATGTCAGATTTTATTTGTCTTAAACACTCAGAATGTACATGTTACGTTACTGACCACTATTTCCCAAAATATACTACTGGAGAGGTAGAGTTTAGAATTTTTTTTCCCAACCTTCCAATGGTTTCAGTTCATTCCAGCATGATTAGATGAGTAGATTTCCAGTAAAATCAACTTGTAGAGGCTTGAAACGTGCTTGAGATAAATAATCCATCACAGCAAACATGACGTCTATTAAGTTTTTTTGTCAAAGTAACTTTATTTAACTAGTCCGACATGGAGCTACACAGAAGAAAATGTATGTCTCTGTCAGGAAATATAGTCTCAGGAGAAGACGGCTTTTACCGAGAAATTAAAACGACCATCCCTTATACAATCGTGCATGAGTTAGAAAGCCAACATGGAATTTTAAGGTCCGTATCACCTGAACATTTGATTTTGAAAGATTAGGAGATTTTGAAAAATAACAGGAAAACTAAAATACGTTTTTATGTTTTGGAAATCGGTTGTCAGTAACGTAACCTGTATGAGGGTTGTACATATTGAGCTTAAACATACAAACTCGCCGGTATGGCCCTTTAACAATTATTGTTCAGCTACCTCTAGAGAATCAAATATCCCATTTTTTCAAATTATTAATCCTGTTGTGACAAAGAGATGATTTTCATATCAAACCACTGAGGATGTTAATGCAGCAAAGTGACAGAAAATAGGCAGCAGCTTACTTAAACTGTCCTCGTCCTCTGTGCTGCTGGTCCCAGGGCTTATGTACTTGAAGGGAGCGATCAATGCTGACAGCATACTGACTTTCTCTGGAGGAGACACAAGAGACACAGAGTCAACAAGAGGGCAGCGGTTAAGATGTTTTGATAGTTTTATCGATTAAAGCCCAGGATCAGCATTGGCGTGACATGGGGACAGAGGCAAAATGTAAGCGAGCAGGAGTTTGAACACAAGTCTGCACATATTCTGTCAATCGCAACGATTTTTTTGGGTTGAACTATGATTATTGCAAACATTCACATGTGCACATGAATGGAATGTGCACATGTGAATGTTTGTTGAGTGGCACCCACACAAAGTATTTAGTGGGGAGAGAAGGCAGATGGGGCCAGTGAAAATCTTGGGGTGGCACACTAAAAACAGAATACAATTTATTATAGAATACACTAGAATAGAATAGAATAGAATAGAATAGAATAGAATAGAATAGAACTTTATTGTCCGCCATAGGTAGAAATTTGTCTTTGGCACATCGTTAAGAATCAGAGCAAACACACTTCATACATATTCATACATATTTAAAATCCATATGCCAAAGAAGAAAGAAAAAAGAAAAAAAATTACAAGCACCAAACAAAGGAGCAGGTATAAGTGGTCATTTTTCAGAGTTAAGAATCTTTATGACAGTTGGGATAAAAACCATTTTGGCTCCTAGTGGCACTCTATATCACCTCTCAGATTTCAAGACTTCAAACTGATTGAATAAAGGATAAAGTGTTATATTATACATATTATACACTTCAGTATTATACACTTCATTAAAGTGTATAAAAAAATTTAAAGCAAAATTGTTACCTATGCCACTTTGAGAGTGTCATTAGAAATAAATGGCACATGAAAATTTCTTGAAATTTACAATTCTAATAGATATTCATATTGTTTATGATACTGCATTTGGACTTAGAAAAGAAGAATCGCTTCCCATGGAAATTCTTACACGGACTGGAAGCCTTTAAAAACAGATTTTAATACTTTGGAGAACTGCATTCACAAATGACAAGTTGAAAAAAATATGCTTTATTTCATGGTTTTTGTTCTTAAAGTCTTAAAGGTATATTGATGGGGGGTGGGGTGGNTGGGGTGGGGGGGCAGGTGAGGAAATGCATGCGTTAGAATACTTATGCAGAATGTAACCAATGGAGCGTTTACATGCTTATCATGGTATAATCTAGATCTGTTATTCAGATTACATCTATTTCCATTTGTGCTGATTTCATTCTGATTTTGATGTTTACAAGACGTTCAAAAAATCAGTTTATTGCCCATTTATTGCCTTAGTCACAGTAGAATCTAAGTTTTAATGTACATGCAAATTCCCTGGTCTCTGTCCCTCATGCCTGCACAACAATGCATACAACAAAAGTGCAAGCCTGTACATGCAGTGAAACACATCCACACACACACACACACACATGCTACATCTTTAAAAGCTTCCTCTATTTATCTGTGCTAACTTGTGGACAGTGTCTATCTCCTGCTTGTCCCCAGGGCCTGCTGCTGTCCAGGTGTGCGTGTTGTTTACAGTGTGAAGCCCTATTAGGGCCATTGCTTGGTCTGGCACTCTCCATGCGGCACTGAACAAAATTGACAGACCCGTCTGGCTCCTTAATTACACCCCTCGTTCTTCCCAACATCAGCTAATGATCAATAGTTAGAGAGAGAGAAAGGTGGGGAAGAGGAGGGACGAAACGGAGGTGCAAGTAGGAGGGCTGATGGAGTTGGAAAAGGCATGAGGAAGAGATGGAGGGGATGGTATCCGCCATCATCATCATGGCGCAGGCCTGCAGCAATAACAATTACAGCGAGCTGAATCCTGTCACCTTACAGTGTGGTAAACATGTTTTGGTAAGAGCAGCAGGTTGTGAATGAGTTTGTTTCCTGTTTCTTTCTGCTCGCAGCTCAGCAGCACTGGAGGCGCTCGCTGAGTCACGCTGACACACATGGATTCACTCGAAACACTGCAGCCTCATCCTGATGTGGCCAACATCACAACACAAGCATTTACATTCTGACCTAATTACAGACTAAAGACCAGCACAAGCAGCAATTTGGCCCTAAATGGCTCCCTCGGCCAGCAGGGTCATTATCTAAACCATTTTCAAAACAGTCTATATTGGATTGAGGTCCCTAAAGTCCAATTTACAGTGAAAACCATTGCTGTCTGGTATGTTTACAAAAGTGGTAAAATTAGGGGTGTTTAAGGGTCCGTTGGGTAGGCACAGCAAGTCTTTGCCTTATTATTTTCAGCTTATGTTATAAAAAATATGGAATTTTTCTGGGTTTGTTTTGAATAATAAAAAATGGCTGAAATGATTAAAGAAAATCAATACCAGCATAGTCTGGGTGAAAATTCAGGTGATGAAAACAGCATGAAAAGCACAAACGCTCTGTGCTTTTTATTGTTTTTCTACATGATTTAAGGAACTCTGATGTATAATTAGCAGCTTGCTTTCCTTTTCTGTCCGTTTCTCTCATTCTGTCTTGCCAAAAACTCTCAGTGAGTTGTCCGCTCCACGACATGAGCCGTTCACTGGAAACACTGGTGAATGCTATCTTCCTGAAGCAGCAAACACAACTTTTATGGAGTGAAAAACAGTTTAGGCTGACTTAAAAAAAAAAAAAACAAAAACAAACATTTGTCAGTTTAAAAACTATAGCAAAAACTGAAAACAATGAGCTTTAAGGCTGGTTTTATGCTTAAAGGACCATACCACCCATTTTGCATGTTTGAGCCTAATATATTAAATTTTCATACATGTTACGTTACTGACAATCATTTCCCAAAGGATAAAACCGTATTTCTGATATTTTGCAAAATCTCTTAATCTTTCAAAATCAAATATTCAAGTGATACACCCACCTTAAAAATCCATGTTTCTCCTGCTAATAGTTACACAGCCTTATGAAGTCACGGTCCTTTAAATTTTTCCATAAACACAGGTCTTCTTTTGGGACTATATTCCCCGGTGGAGGCATACATTCACTCCATGCTTTTTATTGTTCTTACACACTAAAATTACATAACTTCTAAAAAAAAAACATGAAGATACGTTTTGTTCACATGATGGATCCCAAGAACGTTTCAAATATCAACAAGTTGGTTTTAATAGCGTTAGAGAATGAACTGAAACCAATGGAGGTCTGGAAGGTAGGAAAAACATCTTTAATTCACCGTTCCAGTAGTATGCTTTGGGAAATGATTGTCAGCAACCTTATATGTATGAAAATATTAGACTCAATCATGCAAAATGGACGGTATGATCCTTTAATATGTATGCGGCGATGACGTAATTGTGGACAAAACAGCTGGCTGCAAAGATCGTTTTTGTGGTTGATGTCTTGGTCACGCACCACTCGATTTCTGAAACAACGCGGACGGTGTTTCTGTGATGTAAAAGCGCCTTCAACAGCGATTGGCCAGGAGAAGAGGTACAGGAGAAGGTGAAATAGGTGTGGAGGAAAGAAGAGAGAGGAAGAGAGAGAGAGAGAGAGAGAGAGAAAACAGCTTTTTCATCTTTTAGCAAGAAGCACTTCCTCCTCTTCCTTAATCAACAACGACTTTATTTCACTGCCTCCATGTTTTGTTGTGGGTGATGAACCAGAAATCGTTCAGAACTTTTTCCTACAGCGCCACCGAAAGTCCCGGAGTTGAAGCGTGCTGTCGTCATGAAAGTGCACCAACCACGAATGCCAGGAACACGCTGACGGTCTGTTTAGGAGGCATCCGTGTTAAGCGTAAACCAGGCCTAAAGCAGACCTTTGCTCATTCTTCCATCTGTACACAAAAATTCATCTCCTTTGTACCGTGAATTACAAATGTTCACATCAAGCATGAAATTACAGAGCACACAGGCTGGCAATTAACACACGGGAGCCAAAGCGTTCACACTGGGACCCGCCAAGCCTGTAATGTATATTTGATCATCCTGTTATACCAAGGGTCTCAGCCACCCACGCAGCAGCTTCTGCCAAGTCAAAGGGCCCACCGGGCACCCAGATCCCAAGCTCGATGCAAACACATGCACCCAGCGTGTACAACATGTCATCAGCTTCAAAACCAGGAGCGGCTGCAAGCAAATTTATTCCTCTTAAAGAAAAAGATGATGCTGTTACCATGAAACTCTTTACAACACAAAGACAAAGTGAGCGGTGTGATGTTTCGTTCACCTGCTTGACTGCTGCTTGTGTGAATAGAAAGCAGACGGTGTAGAAGCAGCAGGAAGTAACACAGATGTACTGTTTTCTGTTTTCTGGTCCAATACACTCAGTTTATATGCACCTTATGACTTCTATTCTGATTAAGGAGATAAATCATGTTTTTCTAAAATCTGAAAAGACCACAATCAGACTAAAATCAGAATATATTGACTATTAACATTCCTAGATTATGAGAGTGTAAATCCATTTACTCAAATATGTAAATACTCCATTGGCTTACAATCACCTTAAAGGACCATACCATCCATTTTGCCTAATATATTCAATTTTCATACCTGTAACGTTACTGATAATCATGTCCCAAAGCATACTACTGGAACGGTGAATTAAAAATGTTTTTCCTACGTTCCAGACCGCCATTGGTTTCAGTTCATTCTCATACGCTATTAAAATGATGTTGATACTTGGGAACATAGTCCCAAAAGAAGACCTGCATTATCGAAAAATTAAAATGACCGTGACTTCATAAGGCTGCATTACTATTAACAGGCAAAACATCAATTTTTAAGGTGGGTGTATCACTTGAACATTTGATTTTGAAAGATTAAGAGATTTTGCAAAATATCAGGAAAGCTGAAATACGGTTTTATCCTTTGGGAAATGATTGTCAGTAATGTAACATGTATGAAAATTTAATATATTAGGCTCAAACACGCAAAATGGCCAGTATGGTCCTTTAAGCATTCTACGCATGATTTTCCTCATCTGGTGAATTTCCTCTCATAAGCAGATAAAGCAACAGCTCATGTATATTAATGAACAACAGAATTCTATAATTCCATCCATGTATATAGCTCCACATTTTTTCCTTAATCACAGTACAGACAAAAATCAGAGTATGGTGTATCTATAAACATACTGACAGTTTACAAATCTGGTTTCTATTCGTTAATGTAATTATAATTACTCAAAATGCATTAAAAATGCTTTGATCACAGATTATTAAAACTTTACACTTCTCTAACCCTATTAATTGCTCTTTAAACCTGCCATTGAAAATTGGAGAGAATCTGCATCAAATTCTAATCAACAGTGAAACACAACCCACATAATATCCTGTTTGTGAAAATCATAAAGCTTAATATCAAAAATATAAAAGGGGAAATACATTCTAGACACCTTCCTCAGTACTTGTTTATGTTGCACACATCATAGCACAGCAAAAAGAATGAATAGAATATTTTCATTGTGTATTCATGATTATTATTTAGATGACTGAGCTCAGAGTCAGAATTGAGCTTTTCAGGTCTATATCATTTCAAAGCAACCATCAAATGCAATTATTCTCATTCTCAATGGACCAGATCTCATTTCACATTATCTACAGAAGTAGCTATTGAGTAAATATCATCATGTTTCCAATAACTCTGAGGCTGCACAGGTGGTAAGCAGTGCAGTTAGAGGTCATCTCCGAAATACCACCCTTGATCATTTTTTGATTGCATTATGAATCACTGGCACAAGTAGACTTTAGTGTGTTTTATGAGCGAGCTGTGTATAACGTCAGCCAGTTTTTGTTCGCGGTTTACAGTGTGTAGCATGATTGATTTTCCCACAGAGATGCTCCATTTCTCAGGCTTGTATATTAAAATAAACTGCAGAGAGCGCAGACAACTCAGTCCAGTAGGAAAATAACACTACATGTTTCGCTGAGTCATTAAAGCTCATAGAGGAAATTGTTGCAGTGGTAAATTCTAAGTCTACACACTAGCTGTTGCTAGATACAATTTTGCATGATGGCACCCCAATTGTGTTCTAATAGACACTTTAATTTGGCTATGCAGCTTTGTCATAAATCTTCAGGAGCCCATTTTTGAAGTCTGGTGAAAAATAAGCTGTATTCCAAAAAAAACAAACAAACAAACAAAAAAAAAAAACCAAAACAAAACATTAGACATTAGACATTTACAGTATATGAGAAACTATCTACATGCAGTCCCTGGGTTACAAACAAGTTCCGCTCCTACGGCCTTCTTTAAGTCGGATTTGTACATAAATTTGGAACACTTACGTAAAGTACATATCTAGTGTCAGTACAGTATATATTTCAGTTTTCTGTTCATAAGAAACATTAAAGAAACACTTCCAGATATACTAAAACATCTTAAACATAATAATACCACTGAANATAAGAAACATTAAAGAAACACTTCCAGATATACTAAAACATCTTAAACATAATAATACCACTGAAGCACTGATGATGCGCAATGTTTTGATGTGCATCGCAAAGTAGTGCGCCGTTGGTTAATACGAAACATTGTATGTAACTCAAATTTTTAATTTGATAGGCTTTATGGCGGTCGGTTTGTAAGTCGGACGTTCATAAGTCGGGGACTGCCTGTACTTGAGAACACAGTTGTGTGATGTAAGGAGTGAATCATGGCTAACTAGAGGGTTAGCCTCTCAGCGAACGTACACCTCTACTAAGGCTATGTTCACGTCACACGCTGAAGTGGCTCAGATCTGATGTTTTAGCCTCCATGTGACTCAGATTTGATTTTTTCACAGCAGTGTGAACAAAACAAATCTGATGTTTTCATATCAGATCTGGGCCACTTGCATATGTGGTCCTAGATCCGATCCATAGCCGACCTCTGGTGCTGTCTGACCACTTTTAGCTACATATTGGTGGTAATTGCGTGTTTCTAGTCAGATTTGTTTACATACAGGGATGCCATAAATGTGACCCATACATATGATACAAATACTTCAATTGTTTAAATTAAGATTGATGGTTGTACCCTCACAATTTAATCAACTGTTCTTTGCCCCAAGTTCCAGTCCACTTTGAGATATCCTGACAAACAGACAAAATAATGAAGGCATGTGAAAACATTAATTCCTCAGTGGTGATATGGTAACTATGGATACCTCACGAGAATGCTAAAGCTGTCCAAACAGAAAATTGTTCAGGCGCGTCGATGAAGAAGTTGTAATTTCTCTAAAAAAACAACAAAAAAACAAATCATATGTCAAAGTTTGATTCAAGGCTTCTCTGCTTTTCACCAATCAGCTGTTCAGAGTTACGTCACTTCACGTCTGTCAGTGAATGCACCATTCATTCCATTTCATTCTGATGTGTATCCCTCTAACCTCATCGTGATAAGCTTAGAGGGATGCTAATTTTTACACAAATCCAACATGTGAACATACATGTAAAAAGGCTTAAGTGGCTGAAGGGGGAAGTCCAAGGACATAACGGAGGAGGCTCGTTCTTCTTCTTCTGGACCATGTGTCACTGAGGTCAAGATCCTGCTGCCTGCAACTTTTAATTTGAGAAAGGCGCATCGCCGCCGTTGATGTGGACGCCGTTACCTTACGTGCCCTTCATGGTGCATCTCATCCCTCCCTTCTCATTCACCAGCAGGCCGAATGAATCAAACAATGCAAGCCAATAGTCTCGGCTCAGCGAGTNCCACTGCACCGTGACACAGCGAGAGGAGACAACACTCATTTGTTTCCACGGCACAAAGGCAGGGAGGCAGAGGAGAGCCAGGTTAGATAGGGAGAGTCTTGGCAGATGGCCACATGCCTCCTGATAGCGACAACGTTTGGCGGTGGTGTCCATTCACAATGAACTGGATAAGTCTCTCTCTCTCTCTCTCTCCTTCTCCCCTCCCCCCTCTCTCCCTCTCCTTGCACTTCCTGTATCAGTTCTGAGGAGAGGGTAATGAGCCCAATCAGATCTCCCTGTGGTTCAGCATAACGAATGGGTCAGATGAGCGACAGGAAGCACTATTGAAACAGGCGCTGGGGGAAATCATTGACTCTCTCTCCTCTCCTCCCCTTTTTCACCACCTGCCTTTCGCTCTCCTCCCGCTCTCCATCTTTCTCTCGCCGTTGTTCCTGCAGGCCTCAGATTGAGTGCCGCCGAGCCGCTAAATGAGAGGCGGCATTGTTTCTCCACGGCGCTTACGATCCGATTTCTGTCACATTTCTCAACTGATCGGTAAGCAGGAGAGATACATAAAAAGTAGACATTGTGATAAGTGTCTTCTTCATCAAGAAGCTTACATAAAAAACACCACGCTCATGGCTGTATTTAACTGCAGTACTGAAGCTATAGTACTGTGTAGTGACAGCATCTTCACTGTATTACTGTACTATGATCCAAATTTTTTGAAATCTTCAAGTTGTACTTTTTATTTTAATATTTTGGTCAACACACTACTCAATACCAACAAGTAAGAAGATTTCAACACTGGCTTCATTAAAGACCAAAATAGCTATGGACATGGACCTCGGCGTACACTTAGAAGCGAAAAAAAAAAAAAAAAAAAANAAAAAAAAAAAAAAAAAAAACTCAGGAGGTTTTCCTGTCTGCACACATTTTCATCTCTTCCCACAGCATTGGTGATTTCTCTCCGAGAAACACATTTATAGTCTTTTTAAAGTTGAGCTGTAAAGGCACAGGTAAAGGCAAATCTCCTTGTGCGCGCTCTCCTCAGAACGTCCAATTTAATTTTCTAATGCACGCACAATGTGCGGCACACGTCTGCATGGTCACAGAATCTGGGCGATGCAGACAGCGACTAATGTGAGCACCTAACAAAATTTACATCTCATAGACACACACACACACACACACACACACACCTTCCGCAGATCTTCACAGCTCTTATTTTAACAGTTAACATTTTAAACCTTCAGTGTGGGTCTTGTTTCTTCCCTTTTTCCTCAACGTAGTAATTATGTTGGAAATTTCATCTCTTACTTCACTTCAGAGCTTACACACGCAACTCCAGAAGCTAAATGTGTGAAGCAAATGAAAGCCTTTCAGCACAGAAAAACCAGGATTATATTTGACAGTAACCACACACACACGCCTGTGCATGATAGCTGGCATGGGGATTCCGTGTTCATTTGAAGTGTTGGTTGTAGATGTCCTCGCCAAATGACCCCACACTTTTGTGAGATACAATATCTAAAAAATTGGGGGCGGTACTGTCATCTTTTGTGTGTGTGATGTCAGCAGGGCACGATAGTCAGGAAATGGTAAAATGAGAGAGATTTAATCACTGTTGTTGCGGTGGAATTCATTGAATGGTTTCATGTATGTACCACCTTTGTTGTCGCTGCTGCTACTGTTTCTATTGTCTTGTGTGCACAAGCTATGCATAGGATGTAGGATGTGCTGGCTCCTCCCCCATGATGCGCCCTCTCCTCCCTTCAGAGGGCTCTCACCCCCCAAAAAACTGACCATACTCCCACTTGTGGACATTCCTCTATGTGACTCATATTTTAAATCAATCATCATAATGATGATTTCATATTGACTAGATTTACACTGGATCATTGATTATTTGCTGTTTCTTTGTTTTTGGATCTTTGTAATTTACCTGTTTCTCCACCTGCAGCTCCTATTGCATCACCCAGCCATTTGAGGAGAGGGAATGTCCCTTTGAATAGCCTCTCCTGAGGTTTATTTCATTTTTCCTTATATGATAAGGACTTTTTAGGGAGGGCGTCATGGTGGCTCAGTGGTTAGCACTCACAGCAAGAAGGTCCTGGGTTCAAACCGGGTCCTTTCTGTGTGGAGTTTGCATGTTCTCCCCGCATCTCCATGTTTCCTCCAGGTCCTCCAGCTTCCTCCCACCTCCAAATACATGCAGGTCAGATGAACTGGAA
This sequence comes from Lucifuga dentata, assembly GCA_014773175.1. Classification (NCBI taxonomy): domain Eukaryota; kingdom Metazoa; phylum Chordata; class Actinopteri; order Ophidiiformes; family Bythitidae; genus Lucifuga; species Lucifuga dentata. The sequence goes on from VXCM01001352.1 coordinate 60,565, forward strand.
ACTCTAAATTGCCTGTAGGTGTGAATGAGTTTGTCTGTCTCTATGTGTCAGCCGTACGATAGGCTGGCGACCTGACTGCTGGGACAGGCTCCATCCCCCCGTAACCCTTAACAGGACAAACGGGTATAGAAAATGGATTGATGAATGGGTTTTTTAGAGAGTTTTTCCTCGTCTTCTCAGAGAACTTGGGCTGGGGAACCACTATGTGTGGGCCTGTAAAGCCCTTTAGACCTTGCATGTGATATTAGGCTATACAAATAAACTTGACTTGACATAGTTAAAGTCAGTTGTAAGTCTGGCTGCCACCTTGCACTTTCTGAATATTCATGCCTTGAAACTTGCTATGCTGTATTAAAATGTACTACTTTAACTAATGAGGTCGGTACATACATCAAGTGCTGTGATGTTATGCTCGATGCATATCCACTGTTTTATAAAAAAGGAAATGTGAGCGGGGGAAAACCTGTTCACATCCCACTTCCCACCTGTCACCTCAAATAAGTGAGAGTTATTGTGATCAAACTATGTATGGATCTAAAGTGAAAGAACTTTTTTTTTCCTTTTGCATGATGGCAAAATAGGAAAGTAAGGCTGGTTTAAAATAACTTACTTAACAGGATGGTAAGTGAGACATGGGGGGATGGAGCAGGTGGAAAAGAGGTAGGAGGGAAGTACAGTATTAGCATGGACTGATGGATATTTAGCACCTGATTAGCAGCAGAGAGGACAAAGTAGTTGGACCATCTGCTTTACATTTGCTCCCCCTCACAAAATAATGCCAAGGACAGAGAGCCTTCAATACAGACACTCATATTGCCAAAATATGACAACAGGACTGCAAAAGATCAAACATTAAAGGACCATACTGGCCATTTTTGCATGTTTGAGCCTAATATAGTCAATTTTCATACACATAATGTTACTGACAATCATTTCTGGTATGCTAATATTTATGCAGCATAATGAAGTCATGGTTGTTTAAATTTTTTGATAAATGCAGGTCTTGTTTTGGGACTATATTCCCCAGTGGAGACATACATTCACTCCACGCTTTTTATTGCACTTAAATGCTAAAATTACATAACTTCTAAAAAAAAAAAAACCCTGAATACACATCTTGTTCATGATGATGGATTAACCAAGAACGTTTCAAGTACCAACATGTTGATTTTAATAGCGTACCAGAATGAACTGAAACCAATGGAGGTCTGGAAGGTAGGAAAAGCATTTAAATTTATCGTTCCAGTAGTATGCTTTGGGAAATGATTGTCAGTAAAGTTACAAGTATGAAAATTGAATATATTAGGCTCAAACATGCAAAATGGCTGACATGGTCCTCTAAATCTACACATTTTCTTCATCTTCTCACCTTTATGCCATTTACCGTGTAATAGTCTGTATATGCGGTAATTTCCTAATTTCTGTTTTTTTGTTTTTTTTTAAAATTTTTGCCACTTTGAGTAAAATATTCCAGTTTTTCCACTGTTTTTCTTGCTTTATTCCATTATTATTTATTGCTGCAAAAATTACAGGGGAACTCTGCTGTCCTGCACGATATAACAGGATAAAAGAAGATAAGATTCTGCAGAGCTTTTTGAATTCATAGGTAGTCGCGGCAGCTAAGGCTACTTTTTACAGAAAGAAACTGAGGTGGCCACAGATCACGGTCTGTATTCCACTGTGGAGTATATAAGGAGATGAACTCTGATGGAATCACTTAATCGTACTGTTGAGGCAGAGAAAAATTGATGCCGCGCTCTCTCTCTCTCTTGTTTTTGCATTCCATTTTGACAGAGAGACTCAGGCTGCACTCCAATGCTTTTCAGAGGGGGGCTTACTTTATGTTATTGAGGAACCTGCTCAGAGTGTGTGACGGCAATGGATTGTCACAGAAGCCAGAGAGCCAGAGAATGCGATGGCGCGGCCGGCTTATGATCACGCTGGGGTGCTTGTCTTCTTGACCACACCTCCGTGTAATGCAGCTCACACTTACACAAGCACGAACCTTACCTTTGAGCACTGGTCTTGCTTTCATGCCTCAACATGATGCAGGCGGGAGACTTGAGAGTAGCGTCATGATAAAAGCTTTTTAATGTTACATCTAATGCCTGTACTGTAGAGTAGTATGTTATTTTTTTTTTTTTGAGGAAATGAAAAACTAAAATTTTTATTGCACATTTTTGCATCCCGCACCTTGAATAGACAGTTGCATTTGGATGATGTTGCATTTGATGCCAAAGCTTTTAGTGCTAAAATAGCACAATCGGAATAATGGTGCCTTAGAGTGCTAGAAAAGCTTTTATGGAAGGAACGGAGAGGAAGTAAAAGACAAGCTCCACCAAGGAGGTTACGTTTTAACTCTCACCTTTTAGTTGGTTTATTTGTTTGTTAGCAGGATTAATCAAAAAGTTATGAACTTTTGAAAGTTGGTGGAAAGATGAAATCTCAGAAAGGTTCCAGGGAGTTTTCAAAAAGATTTCTTAATTGGAGATAGTGCATTATTATTATTATTATTATTATTATTATTATTATTATTATTATTATTATTTTTGGTTTCTTCAAAAGTAATCAACAAATCTCAATGAAAAAAATCAGACATATTCATCCCATGATAGCCTATCAATAGGTGCAATTTGGTTTGGATCCAGATCTGGCAGATTTAAATATATGCTTGGATGGGCAGAAACTGTCATGATCTGTTCTTTGGTCACTTCCTGTTTTATTTTGTAGTCTTGGTTTTGTTGCTGTCTAGTTTGCTTTACTTCCGGTTTTTGTTTAGTTTCCCTCCAGTTTTCTCCATCACCTGTGTTCTATCAGTTAATCACCTCTTCAGTATTTATACTACCCTGGGTTCCTTTGTTTTTGGTCAGATTGTCTTGTTTGCTGGTTTGCTCGTTTGTTTGACCTGGTTAGCTTGTTTCTTGTCTCCTGGTTTTCCTGCCTTTATGTTTGTTGGTTTGATTCTTCTATTTTGTCACTGCCTGCCTTTTGAATTATCTGCCAGATTCCTGTAAGTTCATTCTGCCTCACTATCAGTAGTATTCTTGCCTAGACTGCAGTTAAAGACTGTTTTTTCCACATACTCAGCCTGAGCCTGCATTTGAGTCCTCACTCCTGAACCCTCCTGTGACAGAAACATGCAACAGCTACTAATGTGCAGCTGAGATGATGCTGATTCAGAAGCTAGTAAACAGTTTTATGCATCTTTAATATTTACAGAGACTGATCCAGAAAAATATTATGTTTATGATAGTTGTTTCTTTGTCTTTAGGCCAGCATATACAGTATTACAACAGGCACACTTTGTCTAGGCTTTTTCAGCTTTGGTATGAGCTCTTTGGTATGACAGCGTATTAGGGCCATATAAGACAGGAAAAAAAAAAAAAAACNAAAAAAAAAAAAAAACGAGGAGGAATTATTTTAAAAAAACATCCTTATGCTGTATGTTTTAAAAGTCTGTATGCTTATGATAATTTGATGATTTAGTGTGAACAGCACAATTTCTTTATTGCTAAATCCAGTGGAAAAGTATAATTTAATAACATCATGTGCAGGCATAATCACAAGGTGATTATGCCTGCATAATTCTGATTTCCCCTTATTATTTTTTCTGAGTTTAAAAACTCACAAATTTGCCACTTTTTAAACTCAGAAAAATAATATGGGGACTCGGAACCATCTTATGTTGTGACTATGTCTGCACATGACCTTATTAAATTATACTTTTCCATTGGATTTAGGAATAAAGAAATACTTATTCTTTTAGCCTAAAATCATCAAATTATCATAAACATACAGACTTTTAAAGCATACAGTATACAGACAAGTATACTCACTTTTCTTTTGAGTTTTGAAACTAGCAAATTTGAGATTTTTAAAACTCGAAATAATGCCCCCTCGGTATGGCCCTAATACACCATTGTACAGTACTTTGGAGCACCCTACCGGTCTTAAAACTGAATTTAGCCCAGGCTGCAATGCATCTATGGAAATGAGATGGAATAGAAATAAGCTACATGAATTTCACATGCTGTTGACACCCTTCTCTGAATACCTCTGTCAAATTAAAGGCAAACTTTAAAAATAAATAAGTCTGTCTTAGGTTCTATGCAGATCTTGATACCTTCCTGATAAGTGGTGGATTTAATGCTCACTCACTTCCCTCCTTACCAGAATATTAACATGGGCTGTCATCCATAAGAATGACTCATTTACAAGTGCACAGAGGAAGCCGGGGACTCAAACCTAGATGAGGTTTGTCGCCTCTCTCGTTTGAAACAAGCACTCGAGTGTATTTACAAGGCAGAGCGAGCGAGATAAGTCCGCGCTGTAATGACACTAAGCAGGTCAGGGACATCTCTGCCACGTGTTGTTGCTCGTCTTCCTCTTACAGTTATCCCTCTTTCTGTCGGTAAGCTGCGTTTCCACCACCCAGTACTGTCATTTGCACTGATATGAAGCATGAACGCATCAAATGCTAACGCTGTACAGCTTGACTTGCGAAGGCTTTTACTTTTTTTATGAACTTTCAGTGGTGTTTGTGTGCTTAGAGCTGGAATCCCGCCTCGGCGCTGCACTCAGAACAGAGACAACATTGTGCTCTTGGCAGTAAGTGCACAACCACAGTGACAGGACACTCTCACAGTGATGCAACCCCACACACCGTCACCAATCTCAGAGTGTGTAGAATTCAATGAGTAGGTGTGAGGTTAGATACAAATTGGCCTATTTGTGTCATAGCCCCGCAGTCACCAGCTCAAGCTTAGGCGGCGGCTTAAACCGGAAAGCGATGCGGAGGAGCGGGGAGGTGTGAGAGGAAAAAATAGCTGAAAGGAGTGTGATATTTGGTTGGACTTAATACGAAACACAATTTGTCTGGAAGGCTGAAGACAAATTTCCATTTCCCACTTTTCTCCCTTCCATTTTTCCAGCCACATCACCTATTCCCCTCACATCCTGTTTATCCATCTCCCCCTCTATCCATTCATTATTTCACCTATATACGCGTCTCTCTTTCCTGCTAAATGGGCTCTCTCTCTCCTCTCATCAAATAAACCTGCACGCTCCTGTGTGATCTTCCCCAGCAGTGTTTTATGCCTCACATTATGACACATAATCAGGCTGGCTGTTTGCACTACTTTGTTCAGCACAAATTGCTGCACCGATGGTCCCGGCAAAGCACAGATGGGACATGGACAGTTTTTCATCGGCTGTTCCATACCGCAGAGCCCAACACATCTGGTATGCAGCGAAAAGCATCTTTGCACTAATTTGTTTGTCACTATATATTGAAGGGACTATCTGTCATCCTGCCATGCTTTGGTTGCGGCATGATGTTTGAAGAACATGGCTAGTCATAAGTTTCAGGCAGCCCGGCTGGCGGGCCGCTTGGGACTCGCTTGCACCAGCCATCTGACTGCTGAAATGAAGGAGAGAGTGGGAAGTAAGAGGGGAAAAGGGATGCAAAGAGCAAAGAAAAATAGAAAGCGTTGAGGAAGTCTGTTCAATCAAACGCATGACCTTAACCTTTCAATTCTCTGTCATCCAAACACAAACACAGCCGTGCATGAATCGCTGACGTGGGTGGGTGTGGGAATTTCTGACTACCTCCTCTACCTTTAATTTTTCCAGACTATTTTTCATACAATCCCCTGATGGAAAACTTAAAGAAAAAAATGTGATAAATGCAATCTGACAGCTCATAATATCCTATTTCCCTTCCCATGCTTTATGTTTAGTGTGATTCTGAGCCAATTAACTAAGTGTTTGATGTTGATGCATCCAGACTTGGAAATTAAGCATCAGTCTGGTAGTTTAGTAGTTTGAAGCGCTGGTGTCCATTTCTCATCCCCTTATAGGCTACAAAGCTTTTATACTGCAGGGAATATTTAAAGATATTGGAAAAGTAGAAATGCGAATCTTGTTTGGGTTAAGCATGTTGAGATGTTCATTTAATCAAAAAATACAATATGACTAGGGAAAAAAAAAAGACTGACTGGAAAAGTGGTGCCTTTGAGTGAAATGTAAATGCCTTAGCGCTGGCACAGAAATGCATTTCTCATAAAGCAAAAATGACTTTTTTCGACAGACAAGCACTTTCCCCAGCTATTTGCAGCAGAAGAAGATGATGCAAAGTGGCTTGAAAGAAAAATTCTGCAGCAGTCATGCTGTTCAAATATCAGTTTTACATTTACTTAAATGAAAAAGGGGGAAAGCTTCTGCTTCTTGATTAAGGCTTCTGTAAAGCCAAACTAGTCCCTAAGTAAGTTAAAAATATTTTCCAATTTGTCCACATTCATGTTTGATAAAGATGAAAACTACATAGGTGGGGAAGCAGGAAAATATAATTTTGCAATTGAATGGCACGAGTCCAAAATTGAAGGCTTTTATAAATCACATATAACATTCCATATCACATATCACATTCCTCTGTGCTTTATTTTATAAAGCACAGAGGAAGAACATGCAGGAGTCAATATTAATCACTTTCACACTGTGCTCTAAAATAAAAATCAGGAATGTACCAATTTCTCATACAGCTACAACACACACACACATACACACAGGTCAGACTCACTGAGTAATTGTGCATTTAGTGGACCCACCATGAAACCTGTGGCCTCCGCACGCTAACTGACACTGCACAATTTGCATGTCGTGCCGTGTTGCATTCAGGAGCACATCACTGGTTTAACCGTGCAGCTGGTTTCAAAAACTCAACAGCCTTCACATGAAACGAACGTACAGCCAAGCAGAAACGAAGAAGGGAAAGAAAGAGAGAGGGTGAGAAAGAAAAGATATATTTAGTTCTCAAACTGTCAAGATTTCTGTGAGGTGTGCTGAATAATGGAGTGGTGGGAGGTTGGCATGCAGAGACAGTAAAAGCTTTTCACTGTATTTCTTTGATTTGGAGCCAGTGAGGTGGAGATTTGTATTGTGTCATCATGAAACACCAGCGTGAGTGCGCTTTGTTTCCATGCAGCAGTCCGTGTCTTCTCTGTCACCATGTTTTTGGAGCTTTAATTTAAGACGCAAAGGTCACAGTGCCACGAAAAAAGAAAATCTGCGGTTCACTTCTCCAGACTAACAGCTTAAAAACTTTAAAGTTTTTAACTGCATCAGCAAACATTACAATGACTGATATTTCATTGATCCCAATTTGAGAATTCTCTTCTTTTATGTCCTTTTCTACAGAACGTCAAAGTTAACAACAAAATAACACTTCTGAAGCTGGAAGGAATTTAGTGCCTTGCTCAAGGACACTTCATTCTCAAACTATGGGACAGCATTACTAGAGAATATTTTAAAAAATAGTGTGGGTGGCAAATAGTGGCCTGTGAGCTACATCTGGCTCTTGAACAAAATCATCTGGCCCCCTGGTGAAATCTAAATCATATTTTGAGAGGATATTAAAACTTTAATGCCAGTTTTAATTCTACTTTAGACAAAACAATATAAATATGAGACATGTAAATCCCAAAGAAAATTACATTTTTATCATCCTCTATTAATCAGTAGCCCCATGAGGAGAAACATATGCCAACTGATACCATGTCTTATTCTGCACCATCCATCAATTTAAACTTAAATTACATCATTTTAGTCAAAAAATGAAATTTCACAGCATTATTCTTTTTGGACACGATAAATTAGCATTTTGGGTGATAGTCTAATAAAAATTACGTGTAATCATAGTGTGTATAAACCAGAGTTGACATTGTTGGTGTATAAAGGGTCATATTTTTCTGAAGGCATAAATCTTCCTCCAACCTGAGCTCAGTTTATCCCTTTATTTAAGACATCACTGGTGACGTGGATCTTTGTGCAGCAATCACACCATATTTATGCTAAAGAAAAAAAGAAAAAAGAGAAGCCAAATCTAGTGAAGAGATCATCAGGCAGAAACAGGAAGTAGGTATTATTCTGAAAGGTTATCATAAATTATTATCCAAACTGCCCCAAATTGCTCCACTTTACGCAACCCCGCCCATCATCACCACCACCACCACCTTCTGTGAGCCACAAAGCCACATTCCTACACCACCTTCTCACCTCAGCAGCAGTGGCTGAATGAACGATGAATAATTGTGAAGGAGTGTGAGGTCATTAGCGAGATGTGGAAGTTTGAATCGGCATACCGGAGACTTCATTTGCGCTGCATTCATGGTTCCTTTTGACTTTGAAGTGTGCAGCACACCTGACTTGGATCGGAAAGACTGGTACTTCTTTTCTGAGGAGGGCCACTACAGTCTTTTCTTAAATACTGGATGATGATGTGGGAAATCCGCCTGCAGTGTATAATGCATGTGGTGTGTTCATGTGTGTATAGAACTTTCTTGCCCATGGTGAGTCTTTTTTTGCAAGGCACGAGTGTGTAATGATGTTGCATTTCAGAGAAAAAGAGCAAAAATCAAGAGAAATGTGTTTTTATCCACTCAGCCGCTTGTGCTGTGTGTGTGTGTGTGTGTGTGTGTGTGCGTGTGTGTGTGCGGGTGATTAGAGAAGCACGTACATATACAGTCGTGAATGTGTGGGTACATTTGAGTTCACAGCAGGAGCTGGTAGCTACAGACACTGTTTTTCCCAAATAATGAATCCCTTCCAGCTGTAGCAGCACTGTCTGTGTTTTTTTTTTTTTTTTTTTTNTTTTTTTTTTTTTTTTTTTAAGTTTCCAAAACGGAACAAAATGAGTCCCTCACTGTGTTTTAGTATTAAAAAAAACAATCGGTCTGTTCAGAGCAGGAGAGTGGAGTGGAGCCAGGAGTGAATTGGGCTGAGTTTTACAGGAGTGAGAGTGAGTTTTCCCAGCGAATGGCGCGCACCCCGGAGCGGATATCAATACCAGTCGAGTCCCACAAGCTTACACTACGCCTGCTTCCCTATGTCCTATGTGACCCAAACATCTCGATAAAGTCAATGATTCTTCCAAAAAAAAAAAAAAAAAAAAATGGAGTTCACAGAATAGTTTATAAAAGTTGTTGTAAAAATAAATTAAAGTGCCAGATTGGAAATTCACACAAAGATGATGACAGTAATGAGCAAGAGAGTAAATGTGGCAAAGATTCCTTGTGGAATCTAAAATGGCATTTATCAAGAAAGCATGAGAACATCCTACGCGAACATGCTAATACCAGAGAACAGGGTGGGTGGTAAAAGCTGATATTGACATTTTTGGTCCAATAGACCAAGAAAGAAACATTTTTCTATTTTACCTGCAAAGTTAAAGGAACTTAACTGAACATATGGGTGGTTCTGTATGTTTGAGTCCAATAAATATGATCCATGTTAAAGCCTACTGTTTTTCAAAACAAAAAACTGTATTTTAGTTTTCCTGTTACTGTGCTAATTTTTCGAAATCAAATATTCAGCTGATACACCTACATTAACCCTTAAATGCATAGGACGGGTCTTTAGCAACCTGGGACCATGTTACCGCACCTCTAATTCATTCATTTTTTTCAATTAAGCCCTCAACCTCCTGGTATTCATCAAACTCTTTGGTTTTAAGAGTTTTATGGTTTCAAGTTGTCAAAATTAATGAAAATAATTGTTTTTCTAAAGTTTTTCATGAGGGTCACTCGGGACCCGAGGTATGTATGTCACTTTTTTTTCCTGGTATACAGGCAGTAATATTTGTGTTTTCAACTTTGGTCCTTAGGTGGCGCTGTAGTATCACTGATATGATGAACAAATGCTGAAACTAGCAGGAAGAAGCTATTTCTGCTGTAAACTATGCTGCTAGCTTACTGCTACAGAAAGACGCTGCAGCGCCGTGTCAGAGCTTCATGCAGCATCGCTGTGATGACGGGATCTATAAGTCATTGTAAAAACATAATATGGCAAAAAATTTGTTTTTTTTTTGTGAGTTTGTTATCGTTCATACAATGTTCTGAAAAGTTTACAAGCAAAAATGTTTTACTTTGTAGCTCAAGTTGTGTTGCGTAAGTTATGGGTCTCTAACAACCTGACGTAGGTATGTAGGAATGGATGGAAAACGACTCATGCATTTAAGGGTTAAAATTCAATGTTTCGCTCACTAACACCTACACATGATTGTAGAAGGAACGATTGTTTTAATTTCTTGGTAGAAGCTGTCTTCTCTTGGGACTGTATTCCCTGGCGGAGAAATACATTTTCTTCCATGTAGCTCCGTGTTGGATGGGTTAAATTAAGTACCAAAAAAATAACAACATTTGGTTGGCTTTGATGGATTACCTGCATGTTTCAAGTCTCTGCAGTTGATTTTTATAGTGTACTGGAATAAACTGAAACCAGTGGAAGTTGCTAGGGATAAGCAAGTGAGGTAAAAGGCCCACTCCATGAAAAGAGAGAGAGGTTTCTATCCCGTCTGCTCTGCTCAGATTAAAAAAATAAAGGTTAGAAATGGGTATGTGCAGGACTGTGGTCTGATGAAAACAAAAACTTTTCTGGGTCCTTGACATAATAAAGAAAACCGGCAGTTCTGGTCAGTCTCTGCTGACCATATTGGAGGTCTGCAGCTAAATTTGCCCCTAAACAAACAAAACATCTAAACAGACAGAATTAAAGTTCTAATTTCAATCTGAGACGATCATCCGCCAACACTAACCGTCACTTTAATGTTGTAACATGATAGCCTCTGTATCCAGGAGAAGCTGAACATTCACTTCAACATTCAGTAGCAGTTTGAAGTTAACTTTTACATTAGCATGCTTTTCCGAACTAGCCTGCTGACTAGTTTGTAACATAAACTCTTCAAACACAACTTGAGTTTTTTTTTTTTTTTTTCNTTTTTTTTTTTTTTTTTGGCGCAAACTAGCATTAAAGACACAAAGTTCAATGTGTCAGAAGAGCCATAAATTTGGAAACAAATCTACTTCATCAGCTTGATAACGTTTTCTTTCAATATTTCTGAGTTGACCTAAACCCACGACGTCTTAGGTATTTTTTGCACATTGCACGATTCTCCATTGGCCTTCGTGGCACCCAGCCGTGGTTGCTAGGAGATCTGTGAAATGACTACGCAGCCTCTGAAAAGAAAAGTACTACAATATTATTACAATCCTCCACTGTAAACTCTGTGTCTGTGAGAAGACGTCACACTGCAGCAGCTCTCTGGGAGACGTGTGATGATCCAGTCATCCTGGAACGTTTCCATCCTGAAATGTCGACACTGACTCACCGTATGAGCTCGTCTTCTTCAATCGCAAGTGGATGCTTCTATTTCTACACGTTTGGCACACGTTTGTGCCATTTTAAGGTTGTTCCTGTTTACGTAAACTGCAAGGAACACGTAGGAGCATCGTGATATCCTCCCTCGTGTAACCAGGTTAAAAACAGCAACAGCAACAACAACAACAACAAAAAAGTCCAGTTGACAGGAATATGTAAGTGAGAGTAAATAACGGGATCAACAATGTTATTTTGCCATCTGTGTAGTCAAAGCGTTTTGCTTCTGGTGTGTGACCCAAATCAGACAAGTCCATGAAATGAAACGCCAGCTTAGTGTTGCTCGAGCAGACCCTGAACGGTGGAAACAAATGGAGTTTGTCAGCGCTACCCAACATGGCTGTGTGATTCAGTGTGTCCTCAATGCTCTCTGACAGTAAAACAAGACTCTGTTTGGATCCACGCCTCGCAGTGATCGCAGGAATGAAAGAACCGTCTGTAACTGCAGCACTCTAAGTGTTAAACAGCCTGAAAGCACTAATGCAAACAATCATGTTTTGTAAAGGCAGGCTCAGCAAATTTGACATATCTACATGAGTGTGTGGGTCATGGGGAGCATTATTCAGCATGTGGAAACAGGCGATGAAATAGTCTTTTCTGTAGAGATCACTGTGCAAAGTCAGCAAAACTGACCTTTATGACATCATAAAGGTTATTATGTGTCATGCTGAATATTACAAGTTTGAAAATTAAAGCTACTTCTGAAACTTTTTAGAATCTGCCCCCCAAAACTTCTAAGAGAGGTTTTAGTTTTCAAACTTGTCTTCTTCAGCACCAAACATGAAGTAAACTCCTGTGATGTTATAACAGTGACTTTTCATGACTTTATACAGCTTCCTCTACAGCCAAAATAGAGCGCTCCCCATTAACAATAAAATGAAAGTGATGTGCAAAATTGGTGGAGTACCCCTTTAATTTTTCCTGTATCTTTGCTCCTCTTCACTTGTTGCATTTTTACATTGCATTTCTAGGAGATCACTCATTCTGCATGTCATTTCTGTAGATGTTGAGCCATGTTGAAGCCATTTGTAGTTGGAAAAAAACAAAGATGTATTGCCTTAATCAGATTAGGCCATAAATAGTAATGTGCATGCGAACATACTAAGATTTATGTCAAATACATGTTAATGGAGGATTCTCCATTGTGACAGAGCTGCTTTTTTTTTTTATATACTGTACACCCCTGATATTAGCACCTTAATAATCAGCAAACCACACTTCTCATATCTCCTATATTTGCACAAACCTCTCTTAAAGGACCATACCAGTAAATTTTGTTTGTTTAAGCCTTATATATACAACCCGCACACATGTTACAGGTTAACTTACTGACAACCAATTTCCAAAACATAAAACCATATTTTAGTTTTCCTAATATTTTTCCAAATCCCCTAATATTTCAAAATCAACTGGTCATGATACACCCACCTTAAAATTCAATGTTTCGGCTTCTAACACTTATGCACAATTGCAGAAGTCATGCTCATTTTTAATTTCTTGATAAAAGCCATCTTCTCCTGGGACTATATTTCCTGGCGGAGACATACATTATCTTCCTTGAAGCTTCATGGTGGATCAATTAAATAAAGTTACTTCGACAAAAAAACTTAATAGACATAGTGCTCTCTGTGGCTGTCTGGAAGGTAAGAAAAAAAATGTACAATGTACTGCTCAGGTGGTATATTTTGGGAAATGCTTGTCGGTAACCTATCATGTACCGTATGCAGGCTGTATATATTAGGCTCAAACATGCACGATCGGCGGTATGGTCCTTTAAATATGTATGCAGTAAAGAGAAAGGAGCGTTTTGTTGCTTACAGTACATGCAGAGAGCATCTCAGATGAATTTGCCTCCAGGTGGGTGTCCCTGTTTGCTAAAAAAAAAAAACCACAAGAGGACAGCAGGTGGGAAAAAAGGTGCAAACATCTGACAACAGCAAATAAATAAAAGTCTCTCGTGAAATATATCACTACAGGCTGAAGAATCATTGTGTCATATCAGACTGGAGAACATAAAACTGAAAAATGTGACAAATAATTACAATTTTGAGGATGATGCTCGTCCTTGTAATCACAGTGCATCACCGTGCATTAGCTGCCTGTTATAGCCTGTTCCTGCCTGTCTTTGCCTCTCTGCCTTCCCCCTGCTTGTATGCATGTATCCGTGCGCCTCGCTACCTGACTGCCTGTCGTCCTGCCTGTCAGCCCGACTATCTACCCATCAATCTGTGAGTGTGTCCGCCTGTGTGTGGCGATAAGGAGCCGTGGGTGTATGTAGCCCTGACACCAGCTGATTTATGCCGGCCTCTTTCCCTTCAGGGGGCCGATTTGTGAGAAAATCCTCACCGTCTCACGCTGACATTGTGTGCGAGCTCGTATGTGTTTGTCACGGAAGTGTGTTAGCATGTGCATGCATGGAGTGTGTGTGTGCCAGTATCTTCACTCTAAATAATGATGATGCGGGGGCTGTAACTCTTATTGCCATATTTCAACTACATATCATTCAAACCTAATTTAATATCTGAACTGCCTCTTTTAAAGACAACGTAAGAAAGAAAAAGCCATTCATTTATAGAATCGTGCCCAGGTCTCTTCCACACAGCCGATGGGAGAAATCAATATGCAATAAAAGATAAATGAGTAAAGGCATGATGTATTGCTAACTCAACGTAAAAGTTGATGACTCCAACTACCAAAAAAGGCCATCGTTTGATTTAAAGTTAAAAATTCATGTGAGAAATAGACTGAGATCTATCAGAGTTACCATAAAACAGACTACTGTGTCTGTGAATATGTGTATTTTTAATTATTTTTATACCGCTGAATGACTGGGTGGCACAGATCTATTGTTAATTGATAACCTCTGCCTTTACACACACAAGCGCATCAACAGTTCCCTAAAGCAGAGGTGGGTAGTAACACGTTCCATTTACTCCGTTACATTTACATAAGTGGCTTTTGTCACAAAATTGTACTTTACTGAGTAGTTTTATTGCAGGATACTTTTAACTCCTACTTGAGCATATTTATGAAAAATATATATAATTTTACGCCGTTACATTTGGTTGCACTCTTTGCGTTACTTTTAATTTCACCCATTTGAATTCAGTCATATTCAGTTTTTCAACACTACACTGTCTGCTTCAGCTCTGAAGTAGCCACACCCCCACCCTCCGTTTCCATGGTTTCATCTGGAGCAGAACAGTCATGGGAGGTTTAGAAGAGGCACATCCCTGGCCACATATTCAAAAGCTGTTTTCTTTTCAGTCTACAAAAACCAACAGCTACATAATGCGTTGCATCTTTGTCTGCTAAAAACGTGACATTTCAGCTTCTAAGAATCAACATGGAACTTGAGGAAACATGTGGCGGTAAGCTGCAACATTAGCTACTTAACTAGCTGCTGCTGCTAATGCTAACTCAAGTTTTCCTGTTCTATTCTGAGTAAATTCATGAAGCTAACCTAGCTAACTGTCTTGGGGCCATAATTGTCATGATTTGTTATGTGGTAAATATTTGATTTATTACTGTCTACTGTTTCTTTATATGATATGATTTGGATTGTATTAGAAGCTACATATGGCTACTTTGCTTTCCCCCCCCTCAGACTTTATAGTTTGATTATTCTAAAGAATAAGCTTGATCAAAGTTACTCACTACTCAAGTAATCTTTGTAATAGATACTTTCTTACTCTCTCTCACTCAACTAATTATTTTTGTGACTACTCTTATACTTGAGTTACTATTATAAAGTAACAATACTTTTACTTGAGTACAGTTTCTGGCTACTCTACCCACCTCTGCCCTAAAGGCTGCAGCATGACCTCATCGGACAGCCGCCATGTTTATTCCTTTTCAGAAATGCCCACATTGGAAGGAGGAGCGAAAAGCTGCCAACACAGAAGAGGAGGGGGGTGGTGTGTGAATGAACATATGTGTGTGTGTGTGTGTGTGTGTGAGAGAGAGAGAGAGAGAGAGAGAGAGAGAGAGAGAGAGAGTGTCATTTGTAATCTCAATGCAATTAATCATATAAACGGGGATAGCGACACAAATTTTCATTTTAGGAGAGGGGAGGGGTTGTTAGGAATTCTGTGTCTTTTGTGTAAACGGGGATAAAAATGCAAACGCACAGTTTCAATTCTCTCAGGGGAGCGTGGAAACAGTGACAGAAAGGAAAAAAAAGAGAGTTTGAGAGAGAGATATTAAAACCCTCTCACCTCACCACGCCTGACCAGTCGCTACACAAAGCGGGTGTGCCGGCGAATTACAAACCCACCCTGAGTTCACCGGTGGAAAAGGGGGTTTCCTCGCCTTCCTATTCTCCCAGAGACACAACATAGGAAGCACGCTGCAAAAAATTTAAAATTTGGATTTTACCAAATACAAATTCACCTTCACTACGATCACGTCAACTGTCACTCTGACAGCAGAGTTGGTGACTGTGAACCGTGTCAGTGGGTCCATGTTAGGTTGAGTCCCACAGAGGAGGTCCTTAACCCACACCGGCTGATTTGAGGTGAACTCTGTTCTCTATCCATCTGTCATTATTGCAGGAGGAACGACTGCCACCTAAGTAGGGCTGCTCCAGTTCACCCAAAGTTCCTCTCAGGAATCCCAAAGACCGGCGTTGTCTTGGATCGTGTGGGCTAACAGGGACATGGCCAGGAAAGAAATCCACTGGGTTGCATTCAGTGACTCAAGAATAATTATCCTTTTCCCTCTGCTGGTTTTGTTCATAAAATTTTCACGATGACTGTCTGGAATGATGCAGAAAAGCAAGACGCGTCAGAATGAAAACATGACTCTGTACTGTTTTGGCTTCAGTGCAACTGTGTTGATGGAATGTATATCCAGCACACCCAGAGCCTGTTTGCTGAGATAATTAAATTCTCAAAGGATGCAAGGAGACGCAACACGTAAATTAATTTGAGCTGCAGCAACAGACAGGATTTATGCCACTTTGGCGGGAGCATTCACTTCCAGAACAAATAAATGGGATGTTTTGAAATTAATTACAGTTCCAGCGTGTCATTAAAGAGTATCAGTTATCAGATGACTTTGAAATACACATTTTACTCTTTTGATGTGTTAATTATGACAAAGTAAATCATCCCACTCACCACAGAGAGGAGAGAGAGAGAGAGAGAGAGGAGACAAAGACAAAGAGGAAAGAGGAAAAAATGCAGAAAAAAAAGAGAAGCATATGCAAAAAACCTAAAGAAACCTGTATGAATGGTAGAACATAGCATTTAAAACTCAGAAGGTAGTTTCTATTTGATATCAAACCTATTAATGTGAAGACACTACAACACTTCTGTTCCTGTTTTTAATCCCCAGTCATCTTCCCTGAGGAGGTGCAAATGGAGGTTCAAATCCTGCCTCAGGCTTGTTCGGTCTCCTTCAAAAAAAAAAAAAGGATCAAATGAAAAAGAAGTGTCTCTGAATGTAGGCTGACATTTCAGCAGATATGAGTGATTGCGGTTCGATCCCTCCTCTGTTGTCGTAAGAGGCCGCCTTTAATAGCCTGGTTGTTAATCCATGCCAAGGAAGGCAGAAAAGACCCATTTGACACGGGCTAACTTCTCTCTGTAATTACAAAACCTCATTAAGTTCATTAAGTCATTCCTTGTGTTGGGGGATTTGTTTTACATACACCACCAACAGACCTCTGGCCACGCTAACACAATGCAGGATAACAGAGTCTGCTTTCAACGGGCGAAATAGTGCGGCAACCATCGAGGATGAGGATCCTGCATGTGGAAAGACGAGACGACAGATGTTTGGATGTTCATGGAAGTCAGAAAAAACATCCCACTGCCATAATATTTCCAGCCTGACCCAGTTTCCTCGATACAAGGGGTCTTGGCTGCAACTATCAATGTAACAATTCCAAATGTGGGGACGAATATCAAGGTAGCACCATTTTGATGGGGGGGGAAGGATATCAGTGCGACACACAAAGGCCCTTTGTCTTTTCTATTTATTGGAGGCCTTGAGCACAAAGAGAGGGGGGGAAATACCTTGTGCGGCCTCGGGGAGCGACACAGTAACAGATGACAAGACGCCACCGCCAGAGCCCCCCCCCCCCCC
>VXCM01001352.1:80369-105869 GCA_014773175.1 Lucifuga dentata
CGAGCTGTATGAAACGCCGCGGCTAAATTATCGGCTATCAGCGAGCGGAGAAACACGGAGAGGGAGAGACAGGGAGGAAAAAGAGCGATTCCATCTCGAGTCCGCTTATTCTTCTGCGCCGCATCAAAAGGAAAAGTAATTAAGTCGTCTGTGGATGTTATTGGAAACGAGGAACTGCGGGCTCATGATGCCTGCAGCTTATCCGGCTTGTGTGTATTGTATCAGTGTGAGCGTGCGTCTCTGTGACTGACGCGCCACCGCGCAGTGAAGGATGAGACCTCTGTTGTGCGTTTGTAACGAGCCGCTCCTCATTAACCTTTTGGGAGATAAGCCTGTTAAGACCATGTTTGAACAGCCCGTGTGAAGTATCTCCCGCTGATACATGGCTGGCCGACCACCCAAACCGCTTCCCTCACTCTTTCACTTTCAGCACTCCTTTTTCCTCCACCTCTGCCAGATTACCAGAATTAAATTTCAATTTTAATCACAGGCCTGCAAATCTCCATAAATCTACCACCTGAGCCACCCTTAATTACGGAACAAGCATTCTGGGGCGGTGCGCTGCCGTGCCCCGCTAACAAGGTTAAAAGGTGCAAAGTGTGTGTAATGGGAAGCAGAGGAATTCACTGAGCAATTGTTAACACCATGTTAGCTACTTCACTTCTTTGTCTCTTGCCATGTTCACTTTGTTTCCCCGCTGCCAGCTCGCGAAACATACACACACACACAGCATCTTGTTAGAGGCACTAGGGTAGAAGTAATGTAATTTAGCTAAGTGGCGAATGCGGAGGTGCCAGATGTGTGTTTGCAGCGGATGCAGTCGGCAGTGGTGACAGAGCAGACACACACATGCACATACACACACATACATGCACACGCACGTAGAGGCAAAGCCGTTATATTGTCTGCTGCTGAGAGCTGCAGCAGGAACTGATAATTGGAAAACTTGACAAAAAAAGAAACTTTTCTTTTTTGTCAACTTACAAAAATGCTGTTGTTGGCTACGACTTTGATTTCTGTGACAAATATCTTAATAATATGAATATGTGCTTTTAAAAACTTTACCTTCAGGTTAAAGTATTCCATCCACTCCTTGTTTTATGTTGCAGAATCCGAAAGGGAACGTATTAGGCAGATTTCATGTTCTTGTTTTCATTTAGGAGTCTACCTGGAATCCTTTGTAATGCTTGAATGTGAAAAAAACACAAATCCAGTCCTACTTTTCCTTTCTGCAGCACTGATGTGCACACAGAGTGAAAACAGACTGTTTTAGGTACAGGCAGTCCCTGGGTTACGAACAAGGTTTCTGTTCCTACGGCTGTCTTTAAGTCGGATTTGTACATAAGTTGGAACAGTTACATAACATGCGTATCTAGCGTCAGTATAGTATATATTTTACCTTTCTGTGCATAAGAAATATTAAAGAAACACTTCCAGATATACTAAAACATCTTAAACATAACAATACCGCTGAACTGCTGATGACACGCAATGTTTTGATGTGCGCCGTTCGTTATTACAAATCACTGTATGTAACTCGAATTTTTAATTTAATAGGCTTTATGGCGGTCGGTTTGTAAGTACAGGTTGTTTGTAAGTCGGACGTTTGTAAGTTGGGGACTGCCTGTACTGTCTTTTTTAAAGCCCTCCTCTTGAAAAGCCAACTCTGTTCTGATTGGCTGGTTGCATCAGGTGTGAGCTGTCAACACCCACAGCCAAAAACTTGCTCAGTAGCCTCATTGTGAGTGTGTCTAACCAAGTCTGGTCAAAAGTGTTACATGTTGATGTCAATATGTTACAGAAATAAAGGACTAATTAAAGACAAAGTGTTCAGAGCTGAGTTTGGTTTACTGGATGCATTTCTTTTGGCTTTGAAACATCCAATTTTACAACTTTTTGACAATGTTCAACACACACTGCCTATTATATTACACTATAAAAATGGGAGAAAATAACAAAAAGTATAATGTGTCCACTTTAAGGTCTCCTACTGCTTGTTCCTTGAACAGGCTTTAGGTGCCTACCAATCACTGGACAATACCACCTTAAGCAAACATTTTGGAAGGGGCAGTGAAGCATAAAAGTTAGACTTACAGTTTGTAGTTATTGTCTAAAGTTATGATAATTATGATCAATTTAGAAGTCTTCCAATCACATTTCAATCAATAAAACCTGATTGGACCTCAGCAAGATTCAGTTATCAGGGGTTTGGACAACACTGGCGATAGTGCATGTTTGAACTGAAAATATACCCACATACATGTTACGCTACTGACAACTATTTCTAAAACATACTACAGGATTGGCAAATATTTGAATTGTTTTTCCTACCCTTCCAGACTGCTATTGGTTTCCATTCATTCCAGTCCTCTATTAAAATCAACTTGTAGAGACTTGAAACATGCTTAAGATACGCAATCCTATATCTCGCTAGATCTATTAAGCTTTGTTGTCGAAGTAACTTTATTTAATTGATGCAACACGGAGCTGCACAGAAGACAATATATGTCTCCGCCAGGAAATATAGTCCCAGGGTACGACGGCTTTTACTGAGAAATTAAAATGACCACGCCTCAATCGTGCATAAGTGTTAGAAGGCAAAACATTGAATTTTGATATGGGTGCAGTACCTGAACATTTAATTTTGAAAGATTTGGGGATTTGAAAAAAATAACAGGAAAACTAAAACATGATTTTATGTTTTTGAAATTGGTTGTCATTAATGTAACATGTATGCAGGTTGCATATATTGGGCTTAAATGTGTGTTTTCTCAGGCTGATGTGCATCTCTGTGTTCATCATCTGGAGAGGCTGAATAAACAGTCATGACCTCTGGATTTATTGGTGAGGCCCCAGTTTAGCTGGATGATTTGATGGGTTTCAGTCCATTGAGGGAATGATCACTTAAACAGCTCCGTCACAAAGCCAAACCGGGAAAATGCTGATTCCCACATATGCTGAAGTCTTTGTTTTACAATTTGTAAGCTGCAGGCTGTGAATTAAAGTGGCACAATGAAATGCCGTTTATAATACAATTATGCGTGAGGAGACTGTGTAGGAACAGTGAAAAGGGTTTTGTGGCAGGATTTCACGAGTGTGAAAAGCGACTTTAATTAAGGAATGGTGCATAATGGGATTCTTTGAACCTTCCACTGTGTGAAATTTTATGCCACTTAGATTATCATCTGTGAAAATGTTGGGCACCGGATAACACTATGATTATTCACAAATTCAGCATCACAGCAATTATGAATGCCATTCGTTTCATTTTGATTATCTTTACAGGAAAAAATACTGTAAGTATTTAAAAAATGAAATAAAAATACCATCATGACAGTTTGCCAGGTAATACCGCATAACTCCCTTGTTTTTTTTACACACTGGCTTGATTTTTGATCTGTCTGCTCAGTTTTCCAGATGTCTCGCCCACATGTGTCTGACATTTTCAGTCATAAACAAACCCCCTTATGTACAAATGAATGTAATTATCTGTCTGATTGACCCTCCAAGCTGGAAAGCCAAATCATCCAACGTAATGAATATGTCTGATTCTGCTGAAAACATATGCACATATAATAATCAATATTATTCCAGGAGCAGTGAGGATTAAATGTGCATGTGCAGGTGTGTGTGTGTGTGAGGGAGTTCTGATAGCATTGAGAGAAGCAGCTGTTCTCCCTCCCCTCCAATGCCACTGGTTTAACATATGGCTAAGCTTTTGGAGATAGCGGCATTGTTTACTTTCCTGCTCTGCACTGATAACATCCCAATTCATTACCCAAAACGTGTCAGGATAAGCTGTTAGAAATGGACCCGTGCACAGCGAGTCGGTACTGCTCACATGGAGGAAAACAAAATGAAAATGCAATGATTTTTATTTTTAATGCATGTGGCTGGAAAAAACTGGTGAGGTGATTTTGTTTTTTCGGTTACTGAAAAAACAACATAAGCCTCCATCAGTTTAGGAAGGAAGCTGCTACTCAAATTTGTGCCATAGGCTCCACGTAATACAATATATTCAAGGTCAAGGTCAACTTTATTAGTCTCCAAGAAGGAATTTGGCTTAGGCATCAAAGTTGCTGTTCCATACACACCCTCATCTAGTCTACATTCAAACCTCAAGTACCTCAACTTTTAGTAGTTTTAGTTTTTAGTTTAGTATATAATTTTTTGTAAGTTTAATTTGTAATTTTTGCAGGCACAATAATTTCCCTCGGGATAAATAAAGGTTTATCTTATCTTATCTTAGCTATACACACATTTAAAAAAAAAAGTGCCATGTGCTAGGACAGCATACATTGCTAGGATAAAAACCACAGTACTGATGACAAAAAAGATCGAGATAAAATATCGATATATGTACAGGATGTTGGGTAAACTATGCGGATATGAAGCACATCATGCTAAGGCTGTTACATGACACAACATCAGCTAACATCCAACATAATAATAATAATAATAATAATAATAATAATAATAATAATAATAATAATAGTAAGAATATAAAATGATGACAAAAAATAACCATGGAGCCTTTAGAAAGTAGGATAGGCATAATGAGGGATAATAATCCTACATTATAATAGTGATTGCGATTAATCCTTAATTTTATTCAATAATTTTGTTGAAAGTGGCACCGGAGAGAATTTATATTTATTTGAGTTACATTTTGGCAGCCGACACCTTTGACCTGATGGTAAGAGCTCATATTCTTTATGGAGTTCATGGTTTAAATCAAATACAATTTTCTTCGCTTGTTTAACGACTGATTCTTCAAATATCTCTTGTAAAGGTGTGAGGGGAAGCTAGCCAGTGATTGTCCCCTCACGTCCTGTCAAACGATTGATTTGTGATTTCAGTTTAACGGTTACGCTGCCAAACCACACCGTGATACCAAAGTGGAGAATTGATTCAATAATCGCCTTGTAGAACACCATCATAATACTTTTGTGTAGAGCCTTAGTCTGCATAGAAAATGTAAGCGCTGACAAATCCAAGAACATACATATTCAGTGTGTCCTGTCCAACACAAACTCTGGTCCAAAATCACCCTAAATATTTGCACTGTGTATTCCATATTATAGGTATATTAGAAATGTTTTTCGTATTTTATAATTGGAACAATTATTAATTCTTTGGGAGTATTTACACCATAGAGCATAAAACTCACTGAAATCTTGCTAACAACAACAGCCACAATACCATATTACTACTACTACTACTACTACTACTTCTATTTAATAGGAATACACATACTTTTTTCAGGAGATCTGTTCTTTTTAAGTTCCTGATGCTTAAAAATGTAATGAGGACAGGCTAGAGATAGAAGCGCAAGTTTAAAACATGTTGATGTGTTTTAAACTGGTGAATGCGCTAATGTCCTGCAACATTTTACGGTGAATTCAACTGATTACATTACAATCAAACTTGGGTGAGACAGACAGACAGAGAGAGAGAGAGAGAGAGAGAGAGAGAGGTGAGAGAAAAAGATGAAGAGAGAAAGATACAAACTGTGCAGGATCTCTCTCACTCTGCCATTTGATATGCAAAATAAACATTTAGGGACACATTTCCCCATTAAGGGCGCATCTATGTCGTATTGCTTATGTGCAGCTATGATTATAGTCATGCCTTATTAAAGGAGCATACAGATGATTCTGCATGTTTGAGCCCCATAAAGGCAGTGTCAACTCCCTATACTGCAAATGTTAAAGAATATGGTGCGAAAAGCTGAGAGGTTGTAGGTTTTTGATTCTATGGAAAACTAGATGAGGACTAGATTAGACAGATAAGGACTAGATAAGGAGAAGGACTGGACTAGACTGATAAGTAAATTCAGCTGGCAAAGGGTTTGGTTGGAGTGAAAACCTGTAGCCTCTCAGCCCTCCATGGAACTGGTTTGACATCTGAGCTCTACTGTATTACACAATAAAAATGAGGGAAAGTCCCCTTTAATGAATATCATTGTAATGTCAAATCATTCCATTACCAAAATGTCAACCAAAACGACCTTGGGTTAGCTTCACAACATACATCACTGAGGGGGCTGAAAATGATTTCAGGAGCATGATATCATTTAACTCATCTGAAAGCAAAGATTTGTAATCAAACAAACTGCATCATGTCAGTCTGTTGTCTAAACTGATTAGCTTGGACTGAAAATTACTGGAAAATTGGAGGTTTCTGGCTCCCAATCTGCAGGTTGTGTGAAGTGCCAAACTACTATTTTCTGCTCCAGAGTTCCCTTCACCGCCAGCAAACTCAGAATTATACAGTTGTTTCCACGCAAGTTTTCGTCCAATGTAACCTTTTTCAAGTGAAACGTCATCTAGCGGTTTATCTGTCAGGGGAAATGCAGGTTGTTATGCCGAGCGACTCGTGTCTGTCTTCTTCCTGACAATGTTAAATGAATGGTCCACTTAGAATTAATGGCTTTCTTACTGTGGATAAATTTGATTGTGTTAGGTTAACGACCAGTCCTCACTGAGAACCAGGACAATGTTTAAGTAAAGCTAGGATTGGTTCCGCTGCTGGCTGAGACCTTTATTGATGGTGACGCGCGCACACACACACACGCACACAGACACACACACAAGCTCACACACCTTGAAATCAACACCTTCCCTCTGTTTCATAGTCAAGCGGGGGCAGCAAATCGCAGAGCTCCCCAGATAATATTATCTCATATGCACAGACAAATTACCTCTTTGTTTTAAGGACATGAGTATTTCTCAAAAAGGAAAAAAAAACAAAAAAACAAAAAAAAACCAACTAGCACATTATGAAAATCCCCCATAAATAAAAAAGAAAAGCACTCAAAGGGAAGCTAAAGTGGCACTTATGGATACTGTTAGTGTTTTTGCTCTGGCAAAAGAAATTAAATAGGTCTCTTTCTCTCTCTATCTCTCTATTTCCCAGCTCGCAGCAGAACAGATCAAATGAAGGTTATGCTGTCCTCTCTCATGGCCTACATCCTGATGCCAGAGCTAATTGCATAATTTGTTTCAGAATTAACAGCTAATAGCAGTCTCTTCTCGGCTCAAGCCACCGCCACCCCTCCCCCTCCATATTCATTTTCTATTTATTTCAACCTCACATCCTATTACGGCTATATTTGCAGAAGCTGTAAATATAATAGCAAAACTCATGCTGGAGTAAATTACATTCACACTACAAAAAAAAAAAAAAAAAAAANAAAAAAAAAAAAAAAAAAAGCACAACCCTGTTTCTGAATTAGTTTTGTGATGAATTATAAGCTAATTCCATACTTGGCCCTGTTGTTTATTGAATCTAATATGGATCGCTATGTTGAAAGAAAACAAAAGAGCACTTATTTTGAACATTTCATGAGCTACATTTTAACCGTCAAAGAACGAGTTCTAACGCTAATCAGCATCAGTGTTTCCATAGTGAGATTCACAAAAAAACAAACAAACAAAAAAAAAAAAAAAAAAANAAAAAAAAAAAAAAAAAAGCAAGCACGCCTCCAGGTATGGAGGCGGCATGGTAACGACAGGACTAAGGATGCAAGAGGTTGAGAAACACAGATGAGCTGCTGCAAAGGTGTCCACTAGAAGTCCCTCACTCCCACCCACCCCACTCCTCACCCCCAGCACCAGGCAATAACCTTCTCTCCTCGCCATGTAATAACCAGCCTGAATTTCAAAACTAAACCAAACAAACAGAGAGAGAGAGAGAGAGAGAGAGAGAGAGAGAGAGAGAAGCAAAGAGACCAGGGCTGAGGGAGAAGATTCAATCAATAATGTGATCCGGCTGTCAATCACGGGCTCTATTAACCTGCAGGTGGAGGGTGTAAATGTTTTATCTGTTTATCTGTCCCAGACACATCAGCAACCGGGGCAAACGCCGTGGCTGTCTTACAGCATTGAAATAAGGTTAACGGCAACACCTCCACTGTCAAAATGAATTACATAAATGAAGGCAAAACTATAAATTTCTTTTAAAGAGGACATACAGATTTTTATGTGCTTATTATTATTTAATTTTTAAATCTGGGTTCTATTTTGAAACCTCTGCAATGCTTCCATATGCACAAACACAATAATCCACTTCTCTGCTTCCTTGCTGCAGCTCCACTGTGCTCACTGAGGGAAAACAGACTGCTTATGTGACTGTCTCTTTAAGGCCCTCCTCCTGAGAAGCCTGCTCGGTTCTGATTGGCCAGCTGAGACATAGCAGATGTGTGTTATACCTTAATGTGAATGCTACAGAGTAAAGGAGTAATAAGTTTTTTTGCTAGATGCATTTCTATAGATGTGAACTTGAAATTTTGCAATATTGTCAATGTTCAACAGACATTCTTTACTATATTACACTATAAAAATGAGAAAAATGTCTGATATATCATGACATGTCCTCTTTAAAGCTCTGCTAAGAAGTAAAGCTAAACGCAGAGGTGTAAAGAGTAATAAAATATTGTACTCAAGTAAAAATACTGTTACTTTGACAAAATTTTATTCAAGTTAAAGTAAAAGTACTTGTGTAAAAAGTTACTTAAATAAAAGTAAAAATTATTTTATTTCAAATGTACTCTAAGTAAAAAGTCACTGAGTTACATTTTATACCTTACCAAAAAATGCAAAAAATACATTTTAAACAATTTTAATTAAAAATAAGAACATATAAGAAACAAACTTCAATTTGTATGGTAGGCAGATGTGGATGGATACAGTAGACAAATTTAAAGGACTATATCAGTGATCTTGCATGTTTGAGCCCAATACATACAACCTGCATATATGTAAAAATTACTGACAAGCAATTTCCCAAAACATAAAACCCTATTTTAGATTTCTGGTTATTTTTTCCAAATCCCCTAATCTTTCCAAATCAAATGTTCAGGTGATAAATCCACCTTAAAATTCAACGTTTTGCCTGCTTACACTTATACANAAATCAAATGTTCAGGTGATAAATCCACCTTAAAATTCAACGTTTTGCCTGCTTACACTTATACACAATTGTAGAAGGCACACCCATTTTAATTTAAAAGCCGTCTTCTCCTGGGACTACATTTCCTGGTGGAGACTTACATTGTCTTCTGTGCAGCTCTATGTTGGATCGATTAAGTGAAGTTACTTTAATAAAAAAAAAAAAAAAAAAANAAAAAAAAAAAAAAAAAACCTAATAGACATGTTTGCTGTGATGGAATACATATCTAAAGCGTGTTTCAAGTCTCTATAAGTTGATTTTAACAGTGAACTGGAATGAACTGGAACCAAAGGCTTCCAGACTGAAAGGTAGGAAAAAAGTAGTATTACTCTCTGAAGCAGCTTAATCAGCATTAACATGTACAGTTTTTTCACTAACAAGCAAAACATGTTGTTCAACAGTGACTGAATTCAACAAGGACAAATGCTGGAATAAGAAGTTTCTTCAGTCAATAAATATACACTTTATTTTTTTTACACCCCTTTACTCTTTTCAGTGCATGTGGTACCCTTTTATAGCACAAAACAATAAAAGCACATTCATATCATTATAACCTCTTCACAGTTTTCAAATTAAAGGTCACTCCAGTCTAAAACGGGAGAAGTGGTGATGCCATGGCAGGCAGTGTGAATGACTTTTCCAGCTCCATCTGTCTTGTGAAAAAAAGAAAAAAAGAAAAAAGAAAAAAAAAACCATTTGATTGCGAAGTCAAAAGGGTCGCTGCGGTGAAAATGTTAATATTTTCTCCTAATCACATGACTTGACCTGGGTAGCCAATGATCTGTATCTGGCTCTTGCTCGTTCCTGATGTACTACAGCTTGCAAACAGAGCCCCAGGCAGAAAAATCTTAATTAAGGTCCTTCCCAATGTGCAACCTTCAGAAGACGCCGCCAAAACAAAGGCGGAGAAATAATAGAAAAGAAACACTTTTTTTCTTTACCATTTAGGAAATAACAGCCACTCATTGAAAACCACTCAAACCTTTACCTGCATTTAGAATTCGATTGTAACCTCAGGTTGCCTTTTCTATGATGGCGGGAAAAATAACATTACAATGCAGAGCGCACGTCTAAAATTAAAATGTGACAGTTCTAGCAGGCAGGAGTGTGAAAACATATTGCACATTCATTATCTCTCTGTTGCTTTCTTTCTTTTGTGTGCAAAGAACTATTGTCATATTTTCCTGCAGCAAAAAGTGTTCATCATCATCTTGTACCACTAACATCAAACAAGCTAACACATACAGTTTATAGAGTAATTGTGGAAGAAAAGGTATACATAAATGAGTATTATTATTACTTGACTTTATTTTTATTTATACAAAAGTCCAGTAACAGTGGAAAAGGCAGTTGAAGCCACAGCGCTGATCTGAACGATCCAATTGTAACCTTTCAATAGTGGGCCTTCAGCATGCTGGTAGTGTCAATTATTGGATGTGTGTGTGCATGATTGTGTGTGTGCGTGCGTGAATGAGTGTGTGTGTCATATTTCTTTTACTTTCATCAGTGGCCCCTGTAAGCCCCCCACAGCCGGAGCAATATCAGCAGCACCAGACTCACGCATGTGACCCAGCTTTACTCATCCCAGCTAAACTCATCTCTGCCACACACACACATATACACATACACACACACACAGGCAAACACACATGCACTTATATACCCAGCTAGGCACACATATACTGTGAAAAGATAGCTAATAACAGTCTTACCTGCTTCACCGCATCAGCAGCAAGAAGGGGAGAGAGAAGGAAAGACAGAAAGAGAGAAGGGATATGAATGGCAGTATGAAAAAAGAGACATTTTGAGGCGAATTAAGATTATAAATCCATTAGAATAATAGAGAAACATTTCTAAATACAATCATCAAACATTAGGAGTATGGTAGAATTATCCTTTTTAAACATTTCTTCATTAGTGTTGAATTAATTTCTGTCCAATTAACGTGGTTTACTTAGTGTAAACAAGTGAGATGAATATGCTTGAGATGAATATAGCCTTTATCATGTGCAAGTGGTATTGTTCGCACTGGTGTGTGTGTGTGTGTGTGTGTGTGTCTGTCTGGGTGTGTGTGTGTGCGTGTGTGTGTGTGTGTGTGTGTGTGTGTGTGGGTGGGTGCAAATTAAGGCCACATTTACAGTGTTGCTTTGTGTTGCATAGAGAATCTTGAACTCATAATATAAAATAATGCAAAATGAAGGTAAAGGCCAGTAGAAACTGCATCGCTTCTCATTTTTAATAGTGACTATTCTAATATCTCAGCATGTACTGAATGTGTTAAAGGACCATTTTGTATGTTTGAGCCTAATATATTCAATTTTCATACATGTTATGTTACTGACAATCATTTCCCAAAGGATAAAACTGTATTTCAGCTTTCCTGATATTTTGCAAAATCTCTTAATCTTCCAAAATCAAATATTCAAGTGATACATCCACCTTAAAAATCCATGTTTCACCTGCTAATAGTTACGTAAAATTATGAAGTGACAGTCCTTTAAATTTTTCCATAAACGCAGGACTTCTTTTGGGACTATATTCCCCAGTGGAGACATACATTCACTCCACGCTTTTTATTGCGCTTAAATGCTAACATTACGGAAATTTGAAAAAACCTGAATATACAGTATGTCTTGTTCACGATGATGGATTAGTTATCACAAGAACATTTCAAGTATCAACGAGTTGATTTTAATAGCGTACCAGAATGAACTGGTCTGGCAGTCTGGAAGGTAGGAAAAACATTTTTAATTCACTGTTCCAGCAATATGCTTTGGGAAATGATTGTCAGTAAACTTACGTGTATGAAAATTGAATATATTTGGCTCAAACATGCAAAATGGGTGGTATGGTCCTTTAAAAACCTATCTTGTACTCATAATGATGCTAATGAGCATCTATTCATATAAACAAAATTGCTTTTACATTAGATATTGTTTGATCACAGGCGTCATATGTTTCACATAGAGCTGCACAGGAAATAACCTCCACCCGTTCCCTCACCATCACCACCAACAACACTTTTGCTCCAATCCCGCCACAGAAACGTTCCAAAACAAATATTCATACTCTGAACAGCAAACAGTAGGAAAGGGTNCCCGCCACAGAAACGTTCCAAAACAAATATTCATACTCTGAACAGCAAACAGTAGGAAAGGGTAAAAGGGAGGAAAGACCTTAGGAAAATGCAGGCATGCAGATTGGCTTTTTTAGAGAGCGAGCAAGCAGGGAGATTTCAATCAAGATTTCTGACAGTCTATTAGGATTGGCATAGGTTATCATTACCTTGTGTGTCGGCATCCTAATGCATGTTTTCCTTATCGTCGTTTAGCACATTGATAACACCTCAGAACAGCAAAATGTCATTCTCTGGCTAAAGTTAGGGCTATATGTGTCTGGCAAACAATGCAGCTGTCTGTGAAATAATGAGGTTTATCTTGTGTGGAGTTTTTTTTTTGTTTTTCAGTGTGGTTGAAGTTTGAGGTAATTTCATATAAACATTTTACATAAACAGCAGCATGTGACTTGTACAATACACAGTAAATGCTGTATAGTTAAATGATACACAAATCGTGCAAATTGTGTTGATTGTTGCTAGTCCTGCTCTGTGCAAGCACCAAAGCAAAGCCTCAGTTGAATGATCAGAAAACTTAAAGGACCATGCCTGTGATTTTGCATGTTTAAGCTCAATAACAACTACCCACATTGTTGTTACTGGCAGCCGTTTTCCAAAATGGAAAACTGTAATTTAATTTTGCTGTCGCTTTGCCAAATCCCCTAATCTTTTAAAATCAAATGTTCACATGATACACCCAGCTTAAAATTCAATGTTTCGCCTGGTCATACACATGTCCAAATGTAGTACCAGTTGTTTTTAATTTCTCGATAAAAGCTGTCTTTTCCCAGGACTATATTCCCTGGCGGAGACATACATTTCTTTTGCAGCTCCCGGTTGGACCAGGTAAATAAACAACAAACAATTTATGTTGTGTTTGCTGTGATGGATTACTGATCTCAAGCATGTTTCAAGCCTCTACAAGTTTATTTTAATAGCGCACTGGAATTAACCGAAACCAATGGCAATCTGGAAGGTCGACAAAACAATTCTAATATTTACCATTACTGTAGTACGTTTTGGGAAACGGTTGTCAGCAACGATACGTGTATGCAGGTTGGGATCAAAAATGCCAAATCACCAGTATGGTCCTTTAAAACTACACTTGGCAGCTTTCACACTCCAAACACACAGAAATAATTGTCTGAAACTGAAAGCTTGAGGGACTTTATTAAGCAGAAATCATTCAAAATGAAAAAACAAAGTAAACATGAACTAAACATCTTATTCTTAACGGCTAGTGAGGGAGTTGAAGACTTTCAGCCATTGCTGTTGAGTTTGTGAATAGAATGCTCGCATCTGGACGGTTGGTATTTTACTCTAAAATTTCAACGCACCACTTACTGATCAACAAGATGTTCTTGTTATTTACATTTAATTGTCTGGTGCTGTGTTGAGTTATTCTAGTCATGCCGCTTTAAACAGGTGTTGTTGCTTATAAATTACACGCCACCTGCATTGCATGGTGTTAACCCAACCTGAACTTTTTAATATCTCCAGACGATATCTTTGCCGAGCCTTCCAGCCTCTTAGCGATGAGAGCTACTTAGCATTCAACCTTGCCAAGTGCTATGTTCAAGGATCACGAAGAATCAGACGAACAGATGAAAAGACACTAGACTGTAAAACGATCTAAAGACGTGTACCTAAGGAAATGCAAATGGAGATGAAACGGAAACGTGCGTGAAGATGGGAAGGAGTGTCAGAGAGACAAAACAACCCAAGTCAGTGGGAGATGAAACAGCTATCCTGGCTCAGGTCTCGCATACACACACAAACAGAAGCGGCGGTGTGTTTTGTAGAACTGAACAGCCTCTGGCAGGCACCTCTCTCGTCTGTCACGAGAATCATCCAGCTCCATCCTGATGTGGATTACATCTGTGCTAACATGTGGTTTTGGCTCATGTTTGCTTGGTGTATATCCATGTGTGAGTGACACGGTATGAAACACATGCCAGGAATATGGTTTTACTTTTGCTGCAACCCTCCAGCCTCCGTAATATGTATACATGTAGTGTATATATGCACACAATCCCTTTACTATGCAGCTGTACCAGGCTTAGACCAATCAAGTAAAGCCTATGTTCTCACTCCTGCTCTTCGGGATCCACAGCATGGCGTATTTCCCATCCCATAGCCACAGCTATGCCACGGATGAGAAACAAGGAAGTACAAGAATGGCTTAATATTGGGATAAATGGTTATATATTTGGCTAAAATTGGATTTTTGGCTTTTAAGTAGCAAAGCTAATCATAGTAATCCAGCAGTTGTGTTTTAGTGGAGCGTTTTAACGTCTCATGAGCCTGTTTCATACTGGAGCTAGATCCTATAGGAGATAGTGAATATGAATGAAAGGTTTTGCGAAAGCAAACAGCAAAATTCAAATATATTTAAATCATAAAAACTACATGATTCAGTTCAACTTTGTCATTATACTGTGCAGAGAACATGTACAACAAAAACTATCAAAGCATTTATTGTCTGTGCAAATTTATTGGCAGCTTCCAGCCACAAAAGCCACAAAATATGAACCTCAAAGGATTATAACGGTGATTTTGCATGTTTAAAGGATAATACCAGTGGCAATGGTACATGTTTGAGCCCAATATTTTCAACCAGTACACACATTACGTATTGACAACCATTTCCAAAAATACAGTACTGGATAGCGGTAAACTTTATAATTTTTTTCTACCTTCCAGCCTGCCATTAGTTTCAGTTTATTCCAGCACTCTGTTAAAGGACCGTACCGACCGTTTTGCATGTTTGAGCCCAATATATTCAATTTTCATACATGTAACGTTAATGACAATCATTTCTCAAAGCACAGAACAGTAAACTGGAACAGTAAATTAAAAATGTTCTTCCTACCTTCCAGACCGCCATTGGTTTCAGTTCATTCTGGTATGCTATTAAAATCAACTTATTGATACTTGAAACANGACCGCCATTGGTTTCAGTTCATTCTGGTATGCTATTAAAATCAACTTATTGATACTTGAAACATTTTTGGGATCGATCGTCATCGCAAATCAGGTTTTTTTCAAAGTTACGTAATTTTAGCGTTTAATTGCAACAAAAAAAGTGCAGAGTGAATGTATGTCTCCACTTTTGGGAATATAGTCCCAAAAGAAGACCTGCGTTTATAGAAAAATTTAAAGGACCGTGACTTCATAAGACTGCTTAACTATTAGCAGGAGAAACATCAGTTTTTAAGGTGGGTGTATCACTTGAATGTTTGATTTTTAAAGATTAAGAGATTTTGTAAAATATCAGGAAAGCTGAAATATGGATTTATCCTTTGGGAAATGATTGTCAGTAACGTAACATGTATGACAATTGAATATAGTTGGCTCAAACATGCAAAATGGCTGGTATGGTTCTTTAAAATCAACCTGTAGAGGCTTGAAACATGCTTGAGATACATAATCCATCACAGCAAACACATTTCTATTCAGTTTTTTTTTTTTTTGGCAAACTAACATTATTTAACCAGTTCAACACAGGGCTGCACAGAAGACAATGTATGTCTCAAACATGCAAATCCACCGACCAACAACTATTTCTATTCTGCCATTGTCTAAAACAACAACAGAGAAACAGCATTTAATGCTATTATCCTCATTTCACCGACAGGAGTCACCACCCATCTGTGTGGGTCAAACTGGAGCTCCTGGAGTCAGTACTGAGAATCAGACACATTGAGCACCACGACACCAATGTTACACTGTTGTCGCACACAATTCTCTTATGATTTGATTGGCAGCCTGAGCCAGGTAGCAACACCGTGCTATAATTACTGATGGCGAAGCTGTGTGTGCAAAACAAACACGAGTCGACACAGAAATCTACATCGAACGAGCTGAGCCATTCATCTCAACAGAAGCAATGCCCTCAGAGTTGTGCTAACATCATTCAATCACGGAGGTAATTGATGTATTTTTTCTTGCAGCTACAAGCAAGCTTGGGGGAAGAAGGTTTTGTCGGTGTGATTTTTTTTTTTTTTTTTAAANTTTTAAACTCTGTCGCTTTTTCCTTCTCACCACCTGCCACATGTTGCTCAGGCAGACAATCAGCTGCACAGACGAGGGGAAGAAAGCGACGAGGGAAAGTAGGCAAGGCACAGAGAAGCCCAGCAAAAAATAGACAGAGAGGAAGAGAAGCAGAGTCAGGGAGATGACTGAAGGCAGAGAAACCAAACTGGGAGTCAAAGAGGAAGAGAAGAAGGAGTGAAAAATAGGTAATATACATCCAAACACAGCAAAACACATGTGGGTGAAGGTGTGATGGAGTCGTGCTGGCAGCCATCCATCCACCATGAGGCGAGGCGGACACTAACGTGTGTCGAGCAATTAAGACCTGGCCATGGCGGAAAACCCATAAATCATCTGCAGACGTATGAATTGCTACTTTACTTAATTTTGTACTTGTAAATATTGATGTGGATTTACAAGTTGTCCATATAAAGGAAAAAAGTGGAGAAATATTCCATTAAAAGTGTTCATGGAGGCACTGGGATAAATAATTTAAAGGTTGATGCAAGGCGAAAATGACTCACATTTAATAATTTCCCAAAAGTCTAAACTGATGGTGTTTTGTAGGAATAAACTCACTTTATTGATGAAGATCACATTTTATGACACACCTGTTCCACTGTGGCTGACTGGTTGTAAAATCTTTTGAAAAGTTAGCTTAATCTTCTTTTTTCCCCCTCCATCAGCGGCCTTTAAAATGATCAATCTGCTATTTCAGACATTAGTTTGTGGTTTGCCTACTGCAATAAGTATGTTTTTATTATCCCACTTCACAAATTAGCCAGAATATACAGTATATGTAGGTGCATTAGATGTCTTTGCCATTTTGCCTCTTGTGGCTATATTTATAGTGTAATATTGTAGGGAGTTAAGTATTGAACTGTTGCAAAACCTGAACTCTACATATGTAGAAATGCATACAGTAAGATAAACCCATAGATTCTGAACTGCCTTGAAAAGCTTCGTTTTTGAATAATCTTCATATGTTCATGTCAATATGTAACACATGGTAAGACACACGCATGAAGTACAAAGCTAGCCAGAGAGTGTTTGGCCAGCATCCATGTTTCTCCGTCTGTGGGTCTTACCACCTTAGATCTGATGCAGCTAGCCAGTAAGAATAGAGCAGGCTTTTCAGAGAGAGGATATGTTTCAAAATAGATCCTGAAATAAAAATAAGAACATGGAAAACTGTATCATATGTCCTCTTCAACTAAAATGATGTCATCAAAATTGCTGACATGACACCTGCAGACCTGGACTGACCTCCAAGTTTTAATTGAGGGACTGCTTCTACTCAGGCTGTACCAGAACTCAGAGGCTGTACCGGTGGGGGCCCAAGCCCCCGGTGGGTTCAACCAAGCCAGGTAGGTTTTGAAGGAGAGACCAGGCAAAGCAATCCACTGGCACCTCCAGGTTGGGGGGTTGGGCGTGGTGCTAACAACTCCACCCCATGGACAAGAACATCTTGGTTAAGAAAATGTGTTGATAGCATTAGAATCAACAACAACGAATCCACAAAAAGCATCAGGGACTATGACAGGTCCTGATGAAAGCCCACACGGGAAGTCAGGAGCTTGAGAAGAAATTCACTGGGACCCATCTTGGAACTTGAAATTTCCGCACCATGTTTGAGACATCAAAGATGGCCCAAGTGATGAATGAAATCAAATGGTACAAGCTTGACATCTTTGGTGTGAGCGAGTGCAGATGGAGTTGTTCAGGAGGTTACGATGGCTCGGATGCATCCTCAGAATTCCAGGTGATAGGATACCTAAGGTTGCCCTTTGGGGGATGGACACCACCAGGCGAAGGAAAAAGAGGAAGGCTAAAGACCACCTGGCGCAGAACTGTCATAAATGAGCTTAGGCTTCTCATGGGGTGAGGCACAGGCCAAAGCCAAGGACAGGTTGCAGGTAAGCTAATTGCAGCCTCATGTTCCATCTGGGTTAATGACAATTAAGTAAGTAAGTGAAGTAACCCGGGAAACAGACCTCTGATTTTGAATTAAGTGACTGCTTCATGCTTGCTGGTTTTGGCTATGGCCTCCCCTTGATACAGTAAATGTACTGGACACCAGCTGCCACTTGCATCTACAGTATTTACCAACCAATTAGTCATACAACTCAAGATCTAAGTGCAATATGTTTGACTGCAGAGATCTCATTTCCCTTGCTGCATACCCTCAATATAACTGAGTCCTGGCTTGCTACACTGCGATATTATGTGACCAGCAATCACAGTTGACCCATTTGTATGTAGCTGAGCGTGCCCTGCTAGGAGGAAGGGCCATTCTTCTGCCATCTGCTCCACACAGAGCCACAGTTGCCCACTGGCCCCATTGATTTAGACTGGCTGGAGGTGTGACTGCTGAGCCAGTCAGGACACAAGGAAGAGCATTCAGGTTCTGCCAAGCTTTGGCTCTCGGCTCACTTACACAAGCTCACTTGTACAAATTAGAAAGCCAGAAACAAGATAGATGGCAAAAAACAAATGAAAGAATAATGAGCTGTTCAGAATGCATGATAATTGACACTACATCTGTTTGTCATTTTGCTGAACTTTCTGCTGTCATTAAAAAAAAACAAAACCCAACTGACTAATTAGAAATAGGTTACGTGGCTAAATGTAAATGTGTCATTATTTTGTGAAGGCAGTGCATTTGCTAGTGAGGGCGAGCTTTTCAGTGGCAGGGCCTAATTAAATGTGGGTTTGTCTGCACATTGCAAATGAACCTTGATGTGCAATGTCATCTCATTAAACAACACTCATAAATAGATGAGTGGATGGATAGCTGGATGGATGACTGCTTGGATGGATGGAGAGTTTGAGGCAAGTGTTGGATGTCACTGTCAAAACAAGCCAGAGACGAACACGAATGCAAATACTCAGACACACACACACACAGTCTACCAAACAGCTGGCTACTGACAGGAGTGTCAACCTGCACAGTGGCGTATCCTCTTTATTGGACACTTCATGCGTGACCGTCATGATGCTGCTAAGTTTGGAGCAGCCACAGACAAACAACATGGGGAAGGAAGTTGTTTCTGTCAGTGAGTCAGAGGCTGACAGAATGAGACAGAGCTGAGACAGCTATTGCTGCCTCTGACAAAGAAAGAAGATGGATGCCAGTTTGGCGAAGAAAGTCATTAGTGTGACTTAGGTGTCACGACTTGGACAATAAATATTCCTGTGCCTCGGTGCATTGTTAAAACACTAATAAAACTATTTAACCTAAGCATTACCATTCAGCTTATAATGGTTTTATTCAGTAGTCAGTTTATCTAATGTGACGTTATGAATTGAAACTGGCAGCGGCTGCCAGCACTTATCCAATGCTGGGACAGGTAAACTTTCATAGAATATATATATAGACTTCTTCTTTTTTTTGCACATGATCTTTCTTAGAGGCTAATGTGCTGCTAAAGAGTAGGCACATGGCAGTTATTCAGATGTGACTCAAAACAAATAACAACTAATTGGTCGATGATGACTAAAAACAATTTTTAATATCACTTCTTGGATGAACAACCCAATTCCAGTTCCGCAGAGCTGAGTCTCACCCAAAGATAAGCAACGTCCCACAATTTTTCCTGGCAGCCTTTTTGTTTTCTAATATGGTTTTATAGCCTCTCGCCTGGAGCTGCATATGTATGTGTGTAGTTCCATGTACTGTATGTATATATATATATTATGTCTGCATTGTACGCACATGTATATGTGTGTTAGCCTATGCCAAACGTGCTTTTATTGGCCCTCCTCAGCAATATAGTGGCTGACACATGAGCGTAGTAGCATTTAAGTACCAGAGACAGAGATATCATTTATATCAACCAATATACATCTAGTAATAGACACACACAGGAACAAGACTGCCATACCTTTAACTAACTCTCTGGGTACGTGCCTGTGTGTAAGAGCAAGCATGCATGCGTGTCTGATTGAGTGTGTTTACATGTGAGTATGTGAAAGAGACACGTATTTCCTCCGGGGGTCCTCTGGAAGACACTTCAAAGGATCCTTTCGCAATACTGAATATGATATCTGCCCGAAGACACAAGGTTTAAGCTCTATCCACCACTGTTTTCTTTACGATTAGCCAGGCGGTGGAGCAAAATGTCATTTAGTCTAACACTGTTCTGGTGGATTTGCAGCGCTGTTTGTCTTCTTAAATCTACAACAGAGGACTTGGCAAATGAACCCTGAGCCCTATGAATAAAACAACAGAGGAGGAGAGATGTGGCAAGAGAAAGCCTCACTCAGCTTGAGCATTTGAGAAACAGCGTGGTGCAGGAGGCAATATGATTGGAGCCGACAGCGGTAGCCGGCAGTCACCTGTGCAGGAGAAAAAGCCCTGTCTGGCTTCCCTCAGAAGGGCTTTTAGCATTCCATCAGTGAGGGAGCATTTTGTCAGGTGTATTAACACATAAAGCCTGTGCGGCTTTTAGTTGTGGTGATGTCAGGAAGGACAAGTAGTTGCCATGTTGCATTCTGCTCTACCATGACCGCTTTTAACTACTGTGAACCAACACACACACACACACACACACACACACACTTGATCATTAGAGTTATTCATCACGGCTCCTGACACTTCATAACCTGGATAATTTGTAAAAGCTGCAGCCTGATTCAGACAGCAAGTCTGCAGCAAGACAGCTTCAAATGAAGACATTTACATCATATCTCATCTTCGGTGTTTCTCCTATATGTTCTGCCAATTACGTCTGTTCTCCTAAGGTGCCAACTTTTCCTTCTGTAGTTAGAAAACAAGGCATGCAATGCCTTCTGATCATCTCATTCATGTTGTATACAGTTGTTATTTACTGTAAACACCAGCTGCTAACTGGGAAAAACATTCATGTCAACCATCTTTTGGTAATTACAAGCAGGACATGTGGGTTAGTTCTGATATTTCTCACTTGTAATTAATTGTAGATCAAAACAGATGGCAAATACTGGAACAAATCCACTAATGTTTGTTGTTAAATCTACAAAATTACACCAAAACAATATAAATAGCAAACACACTATTTATTCAAACATCTAGGAAAGGCAAAATGTAATATTTTGCATGTGAGCATTCCATGTGAGGTACGTAATTATGTCAAGCAGAGATAGGAACTGGGTTTAAGAAAAAGCAAAAACCTGTCAACTGTATAGGGGAAATGTAATTATTTCCTTTTATGATTTTAAAAGGGGACATATGTAGATTTCTGCATTTTTATTTTTATTTAGGGGTCTCTTGAAAAATCTCTTTCTGATGTTTTAAAAGAAAACTGGACTCTATAACACAGCCGCGAGAAACTTTGCAAGCATGGAGCATATAGATTATATAGTGTATAGAAGCATGGAGATTATATAGCTTAAAATTAGAAACAAAGACCTGTCTCTAATAAAAGCCTGCCTCAAATAAAGGCTTGGTTCTCCGTGCAGTTGAGGGAAATAGAGGCCCCGGCCACTATTTGAGCATTTACGGTAATCAAAAATTAAGCATTCTGGCAGTTGAGAACCTCTGGGTTTGTCTCACTGGATGCATTCAATCAATGTTAGCCTCATTTTGCAATTTTGACAATGTTCAATACACAATCCTACAGTATTACACTATAAAAATTGAGAGGAAATGACAAAAATTGCAGAAAACCTTTTCAGCTGATTCAGAGCTGCAGTCAACTGATACCACTTGGCTAATTGCTAGCAACTTATTGCACATACTAGTCATTTAGGCAGAAACAGCTAACATGTGACTAATATTACGACTTCATCTCATGCTGACATGGAGGTCATTAGTCCAGGGTGACGTTTGGCGAGCTGACATTTCAATCAGCCCAGTCAGTCATTCCTCACTAATGAAAATGTTAGCGGCTAGCCAAAGAGTCCCATGCAATTTTTCCCTCTTTTATCACACGGATGCAGACCGACACAGCCATGGCATACGCTCAACACTCTGCAGGGACAGACCAACAAGCTCTGCCAACAAGACGGAGTGTTTATGTATTTTCCCACCTCACTGTTAATATTCAAATACCTCTGCCCACTGCCACGCTGTGTTTGTGAGCATGTGGTAACTGTTTTAGCATGATATCTCATCTCATGGGTATTGATGACAACTCAATAGGCCCTTCTGACCAGCTGGCTCTAATCATCATCACAATCCACCTACTCTACAAATGCTCGCCTCCTCCATAATGGACCACTGGTAGCTGCATCATCAATAGGCTCATTAAAACATTGTATCAAGGGAAGCCTTTATGGTGGAGGTACAGTATGTTGTAGATGTTAATTAGTCCAACACTTGTCTATATGCATTATTCAATTGTGTAGGTGGGATTTTGGCAGAGAAGGCAGAAAGAAAACACTGATTGCCTCGTTGTTCGCCTCCATATGAAGTAATTTGCAGCCAATAACAAAAAAAAAAAACAANAAAAAAAAAAAAACATTTTCATAAGAATCCTTTCCTTCATTTGTGTTCCTTGTCTAGAGTTAGCAACAGAAATTTGTTTTCTTTTCATTTTGGGACCATTCAGATAACTAAATCTTGTTTTTAGTCTGTGAGTCATACAAGCGATATACAGTGAATGAAAAGAAATT
Source organism: Lucifuga dentata (assembly GCA_014773175.1). Classification (NCBI taxonomy): domain Eukaryota; kingdom Metazoa; phylum Chordata; class Actinopteri; order Ophidiiformes; family Bythitidae; genus Lucifuga; species Lucifuga dentata. The sequence goes on from VXCM01001352.1 coordinate 103,066, forward strand.
GTGGCCAGTTGGTGAAGAAACACATCCAAGCTTTAATGGATCATTAGAGACAACTTTTGGCTGATGAAAATGACTTGGATGACATCTCTGTGTTATAAGCTGCCCCTGTGAGGTGTTAATTGAAGGATTAAAGCCGACTGCCAGCAGGGAATAGCATGCTGGCATACGAAGGCGAAGTAAGAATATTTAAAAGACCTATTCAAAACACTTTTCATATTCAGTCTGTCTTTAAGGCAACGTATATGGCTATGAATATGACTGTGGAAGTGGTTTAAATGTGAGGCGAGTGAGGAAGTTGTCTCAGGCCAGGTTCAGACTACATGATTTTAGCCCTGAGCTTCCACGTGCTGACAGCTTTTGGATATCGCCAACAAAAGCAGATCAGCGGCAAATGCGCGCTCACTCCCGTTAACAATCTGAGACTCGCTGATGCACCGCAGATGCCCGAGAGATATCTAGCATGCTAAATATCTGGACTCTGGAGTGGAAATCCTGTAGTGTGAAATGTGATGAGCTGCAGCCAATAAAAAGCCAATACAAGACAAGAGTTGAGAGGATATCGACTGCAAACATACCTTGTTTTGTTTTTGTTTTTTTTTTTGNTTTTTTTTTTTGTTTTTTTTTTCTGAGTATTAATTAAATTTCTTGCCTTTTCTATAGTTTTCAATATATTTATTAACACTGCTTTTATTCACATAATATACAGTACTAAGTACTAATACATATGTAATTTTGGACCCAAAACAGATCCTTAGAAAGCGTACCTGTACTCGATGAGCACAAATCATTTTTAAAGAAAAAGACCTGACCCAAAATGGACTTGAGGACAGTCAGATCCCTGAAAGAACTCTCAACTATACTGTAAAATATGACAAGTTGGTCTTACTTAAAAAAATCTAGGAAACCGATTGCCTTGAAAAAGGTAAGTAAATATAACTATTAGTCTTAAGTTAAGTTCACTTTGTCTACTTGAGCTTAAACATAACTTAAGACTATAAACATAACTTAAGACTAATAGTTATATTTACTTATCTTTTTCAAGGCCATCGTTTCCCAGATTTTTTAAAAATAAGATCAACTTTTCACATTTTACAGTGTAGAGACTCGTCGAAACACAACATCTTCAAGATACCAGAAAGTCGAGCTGACGACTTTGAACATCATATGGCGTGTATCTGACGTAAATGAGTACTGTGAATACTGTCAGCGGATATTTGAATTAGAGACGTAGTAGAGCGGAGTTTGCAATCGACGAATCAAACACATCAAGAATCTGACATTTTGAGAAAACTTTTCCAAGTTCGAGTGAACATTTTTATAGTTGGCACCAATCTTACATTAGCTTTCTGTGACAACCATCTGCCAAACTTGAGATGGGGGCAAAGTGGAGGCAATCAGGCTACGTTTTATTAACAACTCTATTTAAATGGCTTAGTGGCAGCGGCAATCTGCAGAGGGCACCTTCAGCAATCAGCAGCGTTTGAGCACAGCTGCCATGTGAGGTGCACTGTGGGTAGTGGGGAGAGCTGAACAATGCGATTAATCCCACAGGATAAGAGGAAAAAAGCAGAAATTCCACAGACAATCACAGTGCTGTGGCCTATTTGCCATGTACAGGTCTGTATGAATAAGTACTTCATTTAATAATAACTGATTGAGGAGAATTTTGAACAGAAAATGAGCGGTTGGGATCTGTACATTGTCATTGCTCTCTCCCTCTCTCTCTCCTTCGCTCTCTCTTTGTCGGCCTGTCTCTCCCTCTCTCTCTTTTGCTTTTCCTCCTCTCTCCAGAATTGTATTTTGTGCTTGAGTGAATTAGGTGATCATTTTTTATCTTACATGCTGCACTGGCTTCTGGAGTTTCTAGCTCCAAGGAAATTGGAGGGGAAGGAGAAGTCGAACATTTATCGCATGCCGAGGTTAATCTCCTGAAATGGTGGGATTTGGTCGGAGAGGAAGTAGAAAATCCACGCTCGCACTCGCAAGCTGCATTACAGTCACATTTTCCGGCGTTATTTTTTCCTCCCCTGCTCTCTCCTTCCTTCCCTCCTTGTGGTGGAAGTAAAAATCCTTCAAGCTGAACGGCAGTGACAAGATGGAGCAATGCATAAATTAAAGTAGTGACTGTACCCATCAATCACTCTCTGATGCACTAATAATACTGTATGCTGTGTGATCATCTTTCACCACCGTTGTTGCCGTTAGCAAAGCGAGCGAACACCTGCACTGTGGTTGTTTTGTCTCGGAGGAGTACAGGTGAAATGTTTGCTACAATGAGCGAGCAATTTTGACAGGAGGGATGCTAATTGCTCAACAGCAGGGAAGATGTTCATGAAAAAAACAAACAAAAAAAAAGCACATGGGAATTTTTAGACTTAAAGGACCAAACCAGTGATTTTGCATGTTTAAGCCCAGTAAATACATGCTACGTCACTGACAACTAATTTCCAAAACATAAAATCGGACTTTAGTTTTTCTGTTATATCGCCAAATTCCCTAATCCTTCAAAATCAAACGTTCAGANCGGACTTTAGTTTTTCTGTTATATCGCCAAATTCCCTAATCCTTCAAAATCAAACGTTCAGATGATGTCTCTGCCTTAAAATTTTATAATTTTTACCTACTAATTTTATAATAACTAATTTTATATTTTTTTCCTACTAATATGTATGTATGTCCAAATGTAGAAGGCACAATTGTTTTTAATTTCTCTGTAAAAGCTGTCTTCTCCTGGAACAGCAGCCTCAAGGGGGCACAAGCCAGTGTCCACCTTGTGCCAGTCCCAAGCCCGAATAAATGCAGAG
>VXCM01001353.1:0-69757 GCA_014773175.1 Lucifuga dentata
CCGCCCTACCTGTGATTTAAAGACTGGGTTGATTAATCCAAATTATATTGCATGTCTGTTCAGGGAAAGCATTCAGATGAATCACAACAGCCAAAGGGGAGCGTACAGTGGCTCTAACAAATAAAAGCAGAGAATGAGGAAAAGGGAGGAAGAGATTGAATGGCTTACTCCATGCTCCCAGCCATCAGCAGGAAAAGGTTGTAGATATGTGAGAAGATGAAGAGGAAGAGGATGGCGCTGAAGAACATTGTCATCCAGGAGCCATGATCCTCGCGGAACATTTTCAGGCGCAGGTATCGACCTATAGGGAGCATGACAAGGACACTGCTGTCAGTGGCTGTTCAAACAGCATGTCAACCTTTTAACATGCATGGCCACAAAATAAAGATGAAAGGAAATAAATTAGTTGCATAGATCAATAATGTCCTATTCTGTCAGATGTGTGCCCTTTAGCAAATAAATTATGATTAAATACCACTTTGAGGTGTCACTTCTCTAGCCTGAAGTAATTGTCTTTTCCTTAACAATTCCAACATTTATGCTGTTGATGTACTAACAGTCATTATTTCAAAGGTGAATTCCTCAATCAGTCCTTACCAAGAATATTCTACTCATTCATCTGGTAAATGTTGTCAGTACAGTAATGCTTCACTTGTGTTTTATGATGTGAGTTCTGCGTGATTAGAGCAATTATTCAAATATTTATGACCTGTGGTGTTTTCTTCATACTGTCCTGCCTTTGAATCAAATTATGGAGAAATATCTCTCTGGCAGAGCATGAGATTGATTCAGATATGCAACCCACTTCAGAGAATACATAATCACACAGGCTTGTCCTCTAGTGACATCGCTCAGCAACACTCCTGAAGACAACAAGGTCTATGGTACCACTGTTTTGGCTGTTGTACCTTGAAAATATTACAAAAAGTTCAAAGGTCATCCGTGGCTTGTTGCTGTATGTGTTTTTTGTCTTTCAATATTCTCTACTATTGAACCCATGATAGCTTGCAGCCTAAGGATCTCTATGTATAAAATTGCTTCTTGTGTATATGACAATAGTTCTTGAATCTCAAAAAAAGGGCTCTCATTTTACAGCATTGTCAGAGCTGAAAAAGTATATATAAAATACAGTACAAACAGTGAGAGATCTGAATAATAAATATGTTATATGCAATTAAGTATGCATAACATAATTATACAACAGCTGTCAGTCCTTTATCTACCTCCCACACTGCTCATGTAACAGAAGCAACCTATCACATCATTTTTGACAAAACTCCTGTTTGTGTTGTTATTATCACCATCATTCAGGTCAAATTGATTCAGTAAGAAAAATAAAATAAAATAACTTTATTGGGATATTTGCATGCAACTCTGACAATATTAACAATATTGTCAGTCATGCAACTCTGACAATATAGTGAACCCAACAAACTAGAGCTGAAAGGATAATATTAGCCAACAGTCAACCTTACTCAAAGATTATTTCTTTTATTATTATTATTATTATTATTATTATACCTTAATTTTACAATTCCTACAAAGCAGGGTGTCCCTCTGTTTCTCCTCTGCAAGCTGTGATCCAGTGCCAGAAGCAGCCATCATCCTGTTTTTCTCTGCTCCAGCTCAGTCTGCCTCCGTTTGAGTTGCAGCTCCTGGGAGAGCTCATTGCGTTTTGTATCCACATACACACAACCACAAAGACAGTACAGCAGAATGCTCCATTTATTTTCCCATTACAGCCTTTCTGATCTACTCACCAATAGCTTAACATGCTGCTCAGTCTCAGCTTGCTCACTTTTGTCTTTCTGACTGCTACACACGTTAAAAACAAAGATGCTAAGATTCCAACAGGCGTGATGAGCTTTGCTGAGTTAATTTGTAGTCATGAAAAATACCTCCTTCCCACTGTAGATTCACGCTTTAATGTATGATTTGAACTATTATTTACTTATTCAAGAAAATGCAAACTCGAATATTTCCTTGATAACAATGTGCAATCTCAATGTTTCTGAAGCTGTTGCAAACCAAAGTATGCATTCCTAATGTGAGACCACACCATACGTCTTGCTCTGTGGTACTTCAGGGTTCATCACAGCTGCATAATTGAATTGACTTGCATGGGTGAACTTAATTGCCTTCAGTGCCAATGAGCCCTGGCTTAGATGTAAGTGCACACTGTGTATCGGCAGATCTGACTTTTAAAGTGGCAAGCTGCATCAGCGAGCATGGCAGCCCACTCACAGCCCATTGGGTGGGATTTAACTAGGAGGTGATTCAAGACTGTTCAGCCAAGTCATTTAAATCAGCACACCTCCCAACAGTAGAAGACCCGATAAGGAATGATTCATGAGTACTCTCTACTAAGAGGCTCAGCCCAGTATGGAACATTACACATGGACCAGGCATCCTCATACACACAAACACAAAAATAATCAGGGAGACACGTTAGCTTATTTTCTCTTAATTTCAACGCATGCATTGAAACCTAAATTCTAATGCAGGTCAGTTTTGTTAATTCAAAACCATTTCATGTAGCTCGAGATCATTTCCACCTTCCCTCAAAAATGAAAATCAAATCTGTAGCAATGTCTCCATCTACTGGTGATGATACACTGACACATTGATAGAACAATGCAGTCACATCCTTACCTCCNCACACACACACACACACACACACAGACACACACAACACACACCCTTCATGTCCGAAATGCAAAAAAAATGGTGCCTTCAGACTCACATGGGACCAAGTTATTGTTATTGTTCCACAACTCACAAGTATGTCTCAAGTCTTGACAATCAAGTCCCAAGTCAATTCCCAAGTCAATGCAGGCAAGTCACAAGTCAAGTCTCACGTCAAAACTGACAAGTCCAAGTCACAAGCCCTGCATTTTGAGTTTCAAGTCTTAAACAAATCCTACATTTAATGCCAGAGTTACGATTTACAAAAATCAAATTGCATGTATTACGATATGACTAAAAATGTGATATTTCAGTGCAATTTAACATGAAATGAAAAAGAGGCTATTCTCACTTTGAGGGTGCCCTTCTCTCTCACTTCAGTTTGGATGATGTGTTCTGCATGTTGTAATATTTTTGTTGCTCCATAAAATGTAGCCAACAATAACAGTGGCTATAATCCTTGGTAGATAACTTCAAAGAGGTTTTGCAACTGTTGTTTCAACCTGTCATAGTCACGTGCAACTTGATGGGCTGTCTGAGCTAATTCACTGCTTTTAATTGATTTAACCTGGCTTGGGAAACTTGAAGTACTTCTGCATCAAAAGGCTTAAGTTTGAGTGAAGTCATAAAATCTAGTCACAAGTCTTTTTTGAACATGTCAAGTCTCATGACAGCAAATGTGTGACTTCAGTCCTAGTCCTAGTCATGCGACTTGATACTGCTGGTTATTGTTACAATCCTTCAATAAAGCAGCTAGGAACTAAGTGTCTTTTTCAATTTGAGAATAATCCTTATGAAACGGAAACGTTTTTAAATTCCCTCCTGATCGTAATCTGGAGATACAAACTGACAAGCCTACATTTTTATTTCTTTATTTTTTTTAATTAATAATAATATTAATAAAATAATATAAATTTGGGAAACTTACAGGCTATAAAGTCATTACAGTATCTACCAGAATTACAACGGTAATCACAGGAAACAGAAGAGCCTTGGATGCCAGACAGTTGAAAACTAGTACAGGCCATGAACATGCAAACATGTAAAAACATTACATGCTAGCTGAATCTGTTTATTATATTAGACACATCCATATGTGCACACAAATCAATATATTTCCTCATTCACTCATCTCACACACATACACACACAGAGTCACAGTTAAGGCAGGTCCAACAGCTCCAGACATATGAGAAGCACACAGCTGGTGGAGGAGGAGGAGTGAAGGCGACCTGAGACGGGATCGTCGTCTCAATTGATCATGATACTACATGTCATCAACAACTCTGACATGAATAAAGAGGGTAAGTACAATCTAAATTGAATACTTGAATTTGGAATGTTGCTTTAACATACAAGAGAGGGGCCACATAGCAGCAGCTTCCTATTAACCCATATAAAAAAAAATAAAAAAAATAGGCTAAACTTGTTAAGGATGTATTTAAATCCTATAATCAATAAATAATGTCCATTAATAATGCCAGCGTAGCATTAACATCATATACTGTACAGTGATACTCATTTCACATTTTATTATTATTGCTAACAGTGTAGTGGCATAATGACAATTTCTGGGTATGTTTAAAGCAACATTTTATGACATTTGCTAATTCTGAAAGTTCTGAAAGATGAACTCAATTAACAGATTAAACATTATTACTTAAAAAGTTTGCCTTTTAGTCCTGTCTGTGGTCGCTGACAGGCAGGCAGAGAGAACAGAACGATATGAAATGTGATGAAAGCAAATGTTACTCTCTGCTCAGCTGAGCAAAATGAATGTATTATCTCTGATTAACTGCAAACAGAGTCTGACATATTGGATGCAACAGACAAACAGTTCCCAGCTTTCATTGTTCGCAATAGACAGTCAAGCACTCACTTCCTGGACACGCTGCTGATGCTTGGAGACTATGGAGACAGCTCAGCTTGGGCTTTACTGTAAACATAAAGGGCTCTATAGTAAGAGTGAGTGAACACATCTTATTAGATACTCAATGAGAGCACGGCTTAAATAATGTCTGACTACAACTTATTCAATATTACTGTATAATGTAATTACTAAAATTCACATATAGCACAGAAGAAGAGTGATACAGCCTGAATGATAAAGACAGACACTACAAAATGCATTGTGCACACATTGCTTCTAATTACAATATATGGGTTTTTAGTTTGCAATCTCACCACAATGACTTCCCACACAAGAACAATCAAAATCACCATTTACAAGTGTATCAATCAAACTGGACATCAATCTTTACGTCAAAATACAACTGGATTATATAAGGTGAAAACTGTTTGTGTATTTTTTTTTTTTAAATGTTTACCAGACAGAATTAGACATTTTGAATACCAGAGGTAGTTTGGGATTAGTTAGCTATTGTTTTCTGTGACTGAAAGTGTACCTGATATATCATTATTGTCATCAACACCAACATTAAGAATTATATACACGGTCCTGTATGACACAGAATTTTTGAAGTGTTACTGAATATAACAGCAAAACTGACTCTTCCCTCTCTTCTTCAAATCGCAGAGCAGTTTCTGGAGTTTCTGAATGAGTCAACAACATTCTGCAGCCAGTTTGAGAATGGCAAGTGGTATTGCTATGTCCTGCTGGTCCTCTTCAGTTTCGCGCTTCCTGTGGGCATTGTGGGAAATGTAGCGGCACTAATCAACTACACTTGCTTCAGGAAGACCTCGAGCACCAGCAACATTTTTCTGTTCAACCTGGCCCTGTGCGATTCAGCCTGGATCCTCACACTCCCCTTCAGCATCTACTTTGCCCTCCAAAGGCCCTACCTTAAAGACATACAGATTTTTTGCCAGTTCAAGAAGATCTCTTTCAACATCAATATATATGGCAGCATCTTCTTCCTCACTCTTATCAGTTTTGACCGTTATGTTGGAACTGTCCACCCTATCAGTTCTCTCCGGTGGTGGGATGTGGGTAAAGCCAAGCTATGCTCAGTCTGCACATGGGTCCTGCTAGTTCTGGGTTCCATTCCCGACTTCTTTGTAACCTTTGCTATTCAGCGGCCAGGAAACGTCACTGTGTGTATGGACCACATCCAGGGCCCTTTTGTCTACGTCAAGACAATCACCATTATCCGAACATTGGTGGGTTTCCTCCTGCCGTTCAGTGTCATGCTGAGTTTTTACATAATGACAGTGCGTGTGCTAAGGCATCTCCCAAGGGGAAGAAGATGCAGAGGTGCCCAGCAAGCAAGAAGGAAGCCAATGCAGCTTATCACTGCTGCCCTGCTTGTCTTTGTGGTCTCTTTTGTGCCCTACCATGTCATGGTCATCACCCTGGTGTGCATGAGGATCCAAGACCAGGTCACAACATTGAACACCAATGTCCTCTATGCCTCATATGAGTTCTTAGAGGCCATATGCAGTGTAAGCAGCTGCATGGACCCAATACTGTATATTCTGGCAAGTGAGCAGTTCCAGAGGAGGTTGCTGGCCTTGAGAAGAGATCAGTACAGGAGGCTGTGCTGCAGAGCCAGCAGGAGGGTTGGGGTAATTGGCTAAATAAGAAGATTTGATGCATGACTTTGTACGGTAGTTGTCTTAAATTGCCCTGGTTGTATCACAATAATACATGTGCCAGTGGCAGATGTTAATGATACAATTATTGTGGTCTTAAGTATGCTGGTAAGCTGCAATATTGTTGAACTGGAATGGAAAAACAAACTACTGTTGCTGCAGCCATATTATAGTTAGCATGACTAAAACATTTCATTAGACCTTTTACTACATATTAGCACATTTCAGTATTGTAATAAAATATTCGGTAACACATTACAGTAATAACAACATAGTAATGTGGCAAAATAATGGTTGAGACAGGTTGATTATATGGTAATATCCTGTAATTGCAGAAGTAATGACATTATAATGTCTTGTAATTACTCTGAGCATATTTTAATCATATTAATTTTTTATTATTATTTTTTTATGTGTAGCATATTTGTTGATCAATGGAAAGTTAGACTTTTGCTGTCATGAAACACTTAGTAGCAGAAAAATGTAACCTAAATCGGTTTTGGTCTCAATTTCCTTCATTTTTCAACAGCTGTGGATATAGAAACCATTACACTGTCAAACTCTGATTGATAGATATTAACAAAAAAGACCATTATTTTGCTGATTGATGGTCTCTACGGAGTTAAGTCAGACTTGCCTTTGGATCAGCATTATGGTCATATTATTCATTTGCAGCAGTGTTGGGATTATAGTGTTATCAACCAGCCCTGCAAAACTCCCAAAAACACCTCCTGATCAAATATTTTGCTTGTAGTGCAGTGAATTGGATACCGGATGTGGAAAAGGAGAGGAAAACACTGAATAACCAAAACATGGCTCATGTTTGGCCATGATGGAAACCATCATATCCATAATGATTATTGAAACATAGATAGCAGTCTTTTTGTTGCCTTTACCTCTTCTTGTATTACAGCCATGTCACTTCACACACACACAGGATACATATCGTAAAAAAGAATATTTTCATTTATTTTGGGTTCCAGTATGTGGGTCTGTATCTGATTTGAATTTAAGCATCACATCAACAAATCCTGCACTCCTTAGGGATCCTAATAAAACTTTCTCTCAAAATTAAACCCTGTGTGCAAAGAGCCTGAGCTATTGCTGTGCTGCCTTGTGTACACACTCGTATTGCCATCCATCTCACATTTGCTGAGGCACAGAGTCACTGAGGGTTTGGGAACAGCCATGACTACGGTCAGAAGAGTCCCCAGAGCTGGACCCCTCTGTAACTAGGTGTCTGGATAATAAATCAGAGGTTGGAAGTGACAACAGACTCCCTCAGCAGGGACACTGCAGCAAGTAGGGCTGAAACACAGAGAGCTGCTGCTGTACCACTGAACCTGTTCTTTTCAGCAGCCTGTTAAATCATTTAACTTTGCTATTTCTGGCTTGGCTCTGCACCAAAAGAATCATATATTTTAAATATACAAGCAATTTACTTTGGCTCATTCACCTTTGTTTGCGAACTCTTGTCATTACTGCTCTGAGTCCATGTCTCTCTCTGTACATGTTATTATTCAGCAAGCTACTACAAAGTCAGGTGATATTTGCTTTTGCCTCATTTTAAAACTCACACAAATAAAACACACACACACACCATTCATTCCTATACTGCTATCCCCACCCACTGCGCTCACTGCACTTTAAACAACAGCCACAGTGTCATACATAAGCCATCTCCACTTTTGCATGGCACAATGATAACATACGACAGAACCCAGATGGCATCCTCCAGGCTACAACCACCAAGATCAGGAAAAGGGGACAAGAGGCTGCAAGAACTGCATGACAACCAAAGATATGTCTCATGCTCACACTCTCTCTCTCTCACACACACACACACACACTCTCACTCACACACACAGCTCAGCAGCACAGCCAACGATGTCAACATTTTTATGATGAAAGAAAACAGGATTCCACATTACAGTCACTTTTTCTTATGATGTTCACACTATTCTGGAAGCCTTCAATGACTCATATGACTCGTATTAGCAATGCAAAGTCGGGTTTAATATGATTAAGACAGCTTTTTACATGACTCAAAGTTACCCTTCAATTTACCTTGCAGAACTGGCTTATTTTGAAGAGACACAGGTGCATATATTATGTTAATTTATGGAATGAGGATGTACAAAAAGAAATGAGAAGCAGTTTTCCTTCCCCATAACGGAGATGGGCAGTAAGATAGTAACACTTAACAATGTTGTATTGGTTGTATTGATATACAACACTGTAACATAAAAAAATGATAATAATAATAAGTGTAAAAGTAGTGTTTTATTTTTGAAAATGTACACAGTGTAACTAAACACGATCATGGAATGAAAATATATATAAAATAAACAGCAACTGCACATTTTTGAATGAAATGTTAAAAATATTACAAATCTGTTTTTAAATACTTCAATTGCATGTACCTGACATTTATCTATGCTGCGTCACCTTTTTAGTGAGCCACCTCAAGGCACATGTGTGTTTCATTGACCCCGTCTGGACCCCCAGTGGATATTTTCTGCAATTGTACAAAACATTTTTTTGTCCAAGTGGCAGCAAAAAATCTTTTGTAAGAGAACATATCTGCAACCTACTGCAAAATCTTTGACCATGATTGGCCAAAAGGAGTTTTAGATTGTTGTGTTAAATTTAAAATGAGTGTCTTAATCTAATTCATTCAGAGCACAAACTACATAGAAACTGGTATAGATGGCTCACAAACCTGGTGGGACCTGTTTTAATACAAACACATTATGACAGCCAGTCTCCTTCTGAATGACTCTCAAAGTTACTGGCTGTCACCCACTTCATTAGAGAGCACACACAGCCTGGAGTGGTTTCTTAGAAGAGCATAGGTCATTTCTTCATGGAGTCTTAACTGCATAATCTGTCAAAGCTACTCATCATCTTCAGCTTGTTCTGTTTTTCTCTTTAGGACCAAATCCACAACAATACACTGTACCTCTGCCCATTCTAACAACATGACTTATAGATATAAAGGTCAGGACAAAAAAAAAAAAAAAAAAAAAAAAAAAAAAAAAAAAAAAAAAANAAAAAAAAAAAAAAAAAAAAAAACGCACAAAATCCCCAGAGCGACAAGGTGTAATTCACTGTAAAGGTTTTCTAGGTCACTATAAATGATAAATGCAGGGCAGGGTATATGTCAGTTTGCAAAACTGTCTGGTCTTAATTTTGTGACAACCTTATGTAGTATTAAGCATGACTGCACATCATAGGAGTCTGTACAATTAAACACCACAGTGATTCTATTATATTTGTAAAAAGGAAGTTTAAAACACCTCATCGAAAAACACCAGAGATTACACTTTTAAACTGTTATTTCATGTTACTCAGAGCTCTTCACGAAACACTTCACAAAGTTCATGTTCTATTCAGAATTGTTCCCACATGCCTGCATACCAGAGGCTGAAGAGCAGAGAACGAAGTGGATGGTGCTCTGCAGGGTTGTTCATTATTACCAACATCATATTGTGCAGTATATTGGTCAAATTGGTGTGGGCCTGTGTGACCGATCTATAAATGACAGTTTTTGCACTCAGCCTAGTTCTATAAAACAGGTCTTATGCCCTGCCTGGTTTTAAATATAACTCCTTCATTGAAATATTGTGCAGGACACGTTGCCTCTTCAACTCTCAACATCCAGCTCTCTCTCACTGTTCTCTTCATCTATCCAAAGCATAAAAACACGTGGATCTATACACCTACGTGTGTACAAACACACACACACACACACACACACACACACACACACATGCATACACACGCACAGAAAATATCACCCTTTCTCCCACATGTACAAACACTCACACACACCCACACAAAGCACAAACCATTGTTCTGAGGCTTGGTGAAGTGCATATCTGGCTCCAGTATGAGCTGAACTCTTTGTCTGTACCCTCAGTCACAAAAAGTGCACATTAAAGGCCTGATCTGGATACACTGGCCTTTAGTGTAAAATCTCAACGTGATCTGACTTAAGTTCATGAAACACCCATCTTAATTGCTTTTATTAATGAGTCATTCAATTTAACCAGAAAGGTTGGAAAAAAAGATCAGATTACTTAACTTGTTCTTTCTTTATTTTCCATTTTCTGGTTGTGAAACTTTCATTCAACAGCTGCTTTCATGTGACGTTGACTATAACATTCATTTCTGTTTTCAAGAGGTGGATAACAACTGTAAATTTGTTACATAGAAATGAAATGTCCAATCTATCTATTTCTTTTTTTTTTTTTAATTAAAAATCACTATGTCACTCTTAGAAATTGCATATGAACCTGAAGCATGAAGTGATTCCCCAGTGTAAACTCTGTATTCTAAGTAAGGAAACAATAACTTCAAAGAAATTATTGCAATTTGAGAAGAACATGGTATTATAAGATCATCTAACTCTCTCCTGTGTACAGGAAAACCACTTTCTTTTCCACTTCCCCTCATAGTAAAGATTGTGTACTCGTCGCAAAAAGTATGTCACCNCCACCACCACCACCACCACCACCATCACCACCATTCTAATGGTTAATTCCAAGAAGATAAACCATGATAGCTAACAATATCCAGGCCTAAGCGAATTGTGAAGTGAGAAGGAAATGAAAAGTGTGAGTTGAATAGGAAGCACTCTGAAAGTTGAAACAAATGAAAGGCTGATGAGATTGCAACCACTGCCTTTTCAGAGCAGGGTGACAAAGGGTGAGGTGAAGGGAGCAAGAGAGCAACAGCAGAGAAAAGATGAGGCTGTAATGGGGGATGAGAAAGATGGCAAGCAATTGAAAAATAAGAGGAAATGTATTAAGGATGTGTGAGAGGTGAAGACAGTGACTGAACTGAAAATATGCTGCATAAAGCAGATGATGAATGTCTTGTGGAAAGAAAAGTTTTCTGAGGCTTTGGTTCTCAACCTGGGGTTTGGGGGTCACATGACAATGTGTGGTTGTGATCTGTTATAGGATAGATAATAAAGACTTATACTTTTACATATTTAGCATTATGTTGATTAGGTCTTATTTTGGAATGTTTTTTGCGAGTGAGAAAGTCATTCTTTGGTTGAATTCTACATGAACCTACACAAAATCATGGATGGGGTTGCGAGTCGTTCTCACTTCTTTTTAAGGAGTCACATGGCAAAAAGTTTGAGAACCACAGGAAGAATAAGCCATAAAAAAGTTAGAATTATACTGTTTGCTGAAAGAATTCAAGCCCTTTTCACCTTAAAATCTGCATAATGCATTGATATGTATAATGCATTAGAAGAGATTACAATAGAGCACATCTATCTCAAATATAAAACATTCTATGATTGGGTAATACTTTTCTTTGCTCATCTAAACTTTGTTCCACTCTTCATATTGTCTTTTGTCTCATTGCTTAACCATTTTAACAACATACTAATAAATTCAAAAATAATTTGCAAATAGTATTTGACCCAGATCTGGTGTTATATTCTCTCCTATACACAAGGGAAGTTGTGTGTAGGAGAGAAGACACAAAAATGAAAGCCGATTGATGGGAAATAATAAATCTCTTGTGTTACATTATAATACACACAAACATCATGTGTAAAGTGAGTTTTTTATTAATGTACATCTACAAACAAAGCCACTCAAAGGAAGGCCCCCTCCCCTACGTAGAACCATTACTCTGCACATTCCACAGCATTATTCTGTGCATGACTTACCAAAGAGCTGGCGGTGGAATATAAACTTCCCAGCTAGCAGGCCTGTGATAATGGCCAGTATCCAGCATATGACTTTCAGGACATTCCATCCTCCACCTGGGTACTTGTTGAATAGGAAGGAGAAGCAGTTCCCTACAACAATTATATTGGCCTCTGTCTGACTGTGAGAAACAGGGTCCTCAGCAAAGATGAGGAAGTTAAAGAAGGTGACTAAGTAGGCCACAATCAGACGTGACCAGGGGTGTTGAAAATAGTAGCGAAAACAGGCATTTATTTCCATCCTGCTGAGGCCCCCAGCCACACCTGAAAGAGAGAGAGAGAGAGAGAGAGAGAGAGAGAGAGAGTTTCTTTCAGTTCAGATTATATTACACTCAAATCATCTGGGGAGATTAGAGTGCAAACATCCCTCAAACTGAGATTAGTACTGAGGGCTACTGAGATTATGCTCAATCCAGACAAACAAGATTGTTCAGTGTCCTGATTCAACACAATGATTTCAACACAGCAAAGCATCAGCAGCATTAAAACACATTACACTAAATTCATATTTTAACTAATTTATAAAACTAAAGCTTCGATTATTCACAGACTGAATTCTTCGCAAATCAGTAAATCAGCTGAGGTTTTACGTATCATACCTGGATAAAGTTGGATCTTAAAGCGCTTAGCTATCTAGTGCTGTCTTTTAAAAGACTTATCCTCTGAGTCGGCCTGCTATGTGTTCTCCCCCAAATAGTGGGAGTATTGTACTGATGCTTCGGTAGTTAACTGTATGAGTAACTTCCCAAAATTAGCCCTCTGTATTTTTAAAACCCAGCTGTTAATTATTCATGAACTCCCCCTTACTTGTCTGACTTTCCAGCATGGGATCTCCCAAATCAGTTCCCTGACACCATTTCCTAAAATACCCCACAGTGGCATTTCACAATGATGTAATGACCCCAGAAATAGAACTGCCACACTGGAACATCCATGTGGCTATTAAATTTCACAGCTATCATGTCTGTCTTGTCATTAAGTGCAGCCTTGTGTAATGGCAATCTTACCAACAGAAGAAGAAGTACTTAATCATTTAAGTACAACTTGTCATATATCTTATTAATAACCCATCCATAAGAGGAATAGTAAGTTTCTGTGCAGTATAGGTCTAAATCACAGTTTTTGTCCTAACATGCATGGTGCAGGGGACAGCCTGAGCACCCAGAGGACACCAGCGTGAACAGGATAATATGCAAACATCACACAGCATGGACCTAGTGGGCCTGAGGAATATGCCATGGTAACAATCAACAATTCTGCAACACATCCGTTTGTAAATTTGCAGTCATCTCCATCCTACAATTTCACAGGACCACCTTAAAAAATACATTTCGCCACAGACTGACCAATGAGAAAGACTTCTGGAAAAGTGGTACAGGAAAAACACTGGATATTTTCTGTCATATTTAAGTCCCTACTGTGTGTGCGTGTGTGTATTAAATCCGGTCATTCTGAATGGAGCTCCCGTGTAAGAGCACAAATCGGTACCACGCCAATCTTTGCATCAATTAGATAACACAAGACTGACGGGAACGATCCTATTATACAATTTCGTCCATCCATTAAAACATAACACGACCGGATTCCATGAAAGTCCTACTTCACATCGCTATTTTTTGTGCATGTTCGGCAAAAAACCCACGCAAGCGCGCATAAACGCACCTGCTCCACGCCGTTTTTCCTCTCAATCGACAGCCAGGACGAGAACCACATAAAGTCGACAGCGGCGCTCTAATCACCGCAAAGACGAGATGATATGGGAGGGTTGTGGAGGGATTATCCATGCGACCTGTTGTTGGTACACCACAGAGGCACCCCCAAATTCTCTGCCATTGTGCCGGACAGTCATGAACCGGGTGGTGCTTTGTCAGCAGCACTCCCCCCAGGCGGTGCAGTTTGTAGGATGCTGCTGCTGAACTGATGAGGAAGACAGCTGGATCTCCTCAATAGCACGCATAGCATTAGTGCAATGAAATCAATGCAACCAACACGTTGCATCAAGCATCAAGCCAGATTCAATGCAAAAACCTACTTCCGCCCAGACCTTTCGAAATAAACTAAGTAGAGTCGCGGCTGACTTTAAAAATATTAGGTTCAGTGTTGCTAAAAGTCAATTTAAGACGTACATTTTTTTTCTATTTATTTATTTAACCTATTTATTTATCCATCCTCTTTTCTGAGACACAGACAAGGCTGACAAATATAGACTAACTCTTAAGTTATGCTTGATTTCAACCCACTATTGTGCGTCAGTGCTAAATTCAATTTCAGATTTACTGCTATAATATCTTATGAGGAGGAGGGCCAGAAAGCAAGGACATGAAGTGTCAGGCTTCCAGATTACTTCGACGTCTGTCAAGAGGAAAGGGAACAATCAGAGATCAAGTCCTAAATCAGAATAAGATTAATATAGGCCACTGATTACGATAAAGAAATGTTCCAATAATTTTCATAGAATGCTAAGATACTACAACATAATTCTAATTTATTTAAAAAAAAATAGATAAAAGCACTAACAGATAATTACTAATACACACTCATTAAGGAATGCTCAGTGTATTTTAAATAACCCTAACATAAATGCCCTATTATCATGACCTAAATTTCATGATAAACTTTTTAACCAGTCTTCACCAGACCTGATAACAGATTTTTTTTTTCAGAAATGACACAAGACAATATGACACAAGACAATATTTTATCTTTACCTACAATATTCAGCTTACAAAAGGCTAAACTTGAAGTGTACAAGCTTTTTTGTCAGATATAATAGTGTAATTAGTAATGTGAGGTTTTAAGACTTATTATTGTTATTACTACTACTACTATTATAGTAGTAGTAGTAGTAGTAGTAGTAGTACAATACATTTAAAAGATTAGCAGGGAATTAAAAACAATTATATACGCATATGTGGTAGACATGTCTACCACATATGCATGTGGTGATAAAAGTTTTTATTTCCTCAGAACTAATTTTGGACTTAAGATGTATCAGACCATTTGGGATGTCTTCACTAAGTTTGTACATGAATTGTTCATATGAAAGAAAAGCACGTGAATCATTCATCGGCTGACAAAATGGACTTTACCCCAGTTTTTTATTTACTTCTCTCTGTCATCTGATGTAGTCGGTGATGACGTCAGACCGGGCGGGTCCTATCGCTGTAGTCCACTTCCTGCTTCCTTACTGGTTCTACTAATCAGCTGCTTCAGCCCTTTATCCGACGAAAGGCATAATGTCACATCAAACGGGCATTCAAGGTAAGATACGTGGCTCGGTTTTTATTATAGATTTCTTCTGGTCTTTTTTCGGTCTTAGTGTGATTATTTGTGAATCTTTAAGGACGTGTAGCCATTCACTGAAACGGGAAGCTAGTGCTAACTGCAAAGTTAGCTAGCCACTCCTAGCTAGCTGACCTGATCTGCGCTAACCTGCTTTTACACTATTAGGAGGACTGTATAATATTTTCTACGATTTTATATGTTTATTTTATAGTTATTCTTGATACGCAAGCTTTTTTCACCAGCTGTTCTTCCCAGACCTTAAATCTCATTCTGGCTTTCTGGATGGATGGGCGACGCCTTCATTTAAACAAACTGCTGGCCTGGTGTAATTGTTAACCTGTGTGCTGAGCCCACGCTGCTGCTGTACGTGCTCTGTACCACAGAACTGTGCCCAGTTTTTATTTGCACTTTTGTTAACTGATGTAAAGCAAACTGCACTGAGCAAGCTAATATTAGCAGTAGATGTCAGTCTGTCCATTACTTCACACGCGCCCAAGAGTCTTTGATATTCATATAATACATATTAAAGTATACTTTATCCTCCAGAGCTCATTCCGTTCTGGCTCGACTGAGGCCTGTTTTTAGGGTTCCAGGGCGGTCCGAAGGGTGTCACTTTCAGTCACAATATCTCTGCTGAAGTGATATTGAGCAAGACATTGAAACGCTACCCGTTATAGTGATGTTGTTTTGTATTCCACTGATATTTGACTAACAAATTCTGAAATCAATATTTTGCTCAATATTAAAATATCAGAATGGAGACGTTTCAGTGTAGGTAAAGTCAGTTTAAATGTGAATGTAATTATATTACATATCATGATTCATGCTAAATGGTTATCAATGATGTTGATGATTTGGTGGTTTTCTAAGATTCACAAAGCTTTCGAGTGGAAATTTTTGGCCCTGGGTTTAAAATGACCATGTTACTAAACGTGTGTGTGCGTTTGTTTTTTTTGTTGCAGTGTAGGGCTGTAAGTGTGAACAGTGACAGAAGTAGTTATAGGAAGATGGGGGGGAAAAAAGCACTTTAGAGAGTTACCTACTTACTACCTACTACCTGTCTACCTACTTTCACACCTCAAAACACCTGGCCAGTCACTGCATGACTGTTGGCGTGACTCTTGCCTTTTCCATTTCTAAAAGTTACAGATTTAGTTGGACGCAGTCTATCCCAATCCAGCAGTTGCAAGGATGTTTCAGATGCTATCAGTCAGTGATACAGGCATTTTGTTCGAAGCATACTGAGCCCATGATCTGTTCTGTTTCTTTCAGCGGGTAACAATGTGAAGGAAATCTTTGCCAGTGCCAGAAATGGAGACCAATATCGACTCTTAAAGATCGTTATTGAAGATGGTAAGCAACGGCCTGGGACTTTTCCAGATTGTGCACAGCTACAGTTCTTCTGCCAATAAAACTTTTAACTCGTACATTACAACGTCAACGTAACTAACAGATTTAAGCACTATTGAAAATGTTGTGATTGATGGATCTGCTTTCCAGAGCAGCTGATGCTCGGCAGCACCAGAAAAGCATCAAAGCAATGGGAGCAGGAGTACGATTCCTTAGTCTTACCGATCCTCGAGGATGACCTGCCCTGCTATGTTCTCTACCGATTGGACTCAACCAACAACCAGGGATATGAGTGGCTCTTCCTGGCTTGGTCTCCAGACCAATCTCCTGTAAGAAACTCAAGCTGACTGTGGTTAATGACTAGCTTCTGTTCTTCTTAGCATTTGTCCTCTTTTGCTTGTTGGTCAGCTGGGTGGGGTCACATGTCAAACAGTTTATTGTGTGTTTGCTAGGATGAAAATCTTGATAAACCTTTAACAGCAGTGCCATTATTATTGCATGCTAAGTCTGTTAAAGTGAAAATATGGGTATGTTTTGGACATGACCATCTTTTCCAAATATCACAAAGCTTAGGCTACATCTCTCATCTGACTTAAAGTTGCATTAAGCAGTTTTGACCACCACAAGGGTTCAGAAAGATTGTGACATTTTAGCAGACAATTTCTTATTTACACACCTAGCAGAAACATATATCTCATTGCAGTCCTCTTTCTGGCCATCTGTTTAAGTCCAGTATTTACTGTAATTTTATCCCAGCTTTAGTCTAGTAATGTCTGGCTCTTTTTGGACTCCTGAATGTTTGACTTTCCTTACCAGTCTTTTGTTTATATCTGCTGTGTACCGTTTCATGCGGGGCAGATAGCTTACCGTTTGCTTGTATCAGCTCCTGAGCTTTGAGCAGCCACCCCTGGTTTTTCTATCAGGCTGCATTGTTTTGGCTTTGTCAGTCCAGCTAAGCAAACAGTGAACTGAAAAGGGATGAAACCTGTATAGAACAGCAAAATATGGTGTTGATTTTCAGTTCTAATAGTAGTAGCAGCAACCTTTTCACATAACTGAGAGTTATTCAACTCAGTTTCGACAGAAATATGTTTCTCCGTCTGTCTTTTAAAAGTCACACTCTTGTTTGAAGTAGGCTTACCACTTTGCGTTGTTTATTTGCTGTGCAATTGTGTGTCTTGCTTTTGGCTTATTTATTCATACAATGCCACCTAAGCCATTGTAATCTTTCAGTTTGAAACAAACCCCATGAATCACTTGTATTACAATGCCACGCTGATTCAAAATACTATCACAAATAGACTTGCAAATGTCACATACAGAAGAGGACCGTTGCAAGGAGAGACCATTGCCAGTATTATGTGCCATGAAGGATATTGCGAGGACAGCAGAATTGAGCACAAAATCTCTTTCTGAAAGGCATGACTCCGCTGTTCAAGCCCTACATTCCTGTCTGTAAGTAAAGACGGAGTGCTTCAGGTTCAGACTTGTATGGAAACTGCAAAACCTTTCCAAAGCAACACACAGAGCCATGAATCTAGTGTATCTTCAGCTGGTTGTTAAAACAAAGTGAGGTCTGATTTTTCTAGCTCAAAGTTGCATTTGCAAGAAGCTAATCAACCATCAATATTTATGCAGCTCATTTGTCACAGATGCTTTTATATTTGTTTACATGAATGCTCCTGATGGGTTTTTTTTTAAAGCTTTCTAAATAATAAAGATTTACCAAGTTTCTTCTTATTCTTAAAGGTGCGACATAAAATGTTATATGCTGCTACCAGAGCCACGCTGAAGAAAGAGTTTGGTGGCGGACACATCAAAGATGAAATTTTTGGAACCACGAAGGTTGGCCTGCTAATTAATGTGCATTCATATAAAGAATTAGAATTCTCTTTTATACACTCTAGAATGAAGCTTGAGTGTTGTATATTTATGGCTGCTACTACAGCCTGTATGGTGACATTTTTGCTTTTTCTGGCCCTTAGGAGGATTTGTGCCTGAGTGGATACAAGAGACACCTGACCTCTCAGGCTGCTCCTCAGCCCCTCACTGCTGCAGAGGAGGAACTGAGGCAGATTAAACTTAATGAGGTACACACACGTACACACACATGCAATCATTCAGATTTCATCTTCTGGACATCATTTCCATTTCACATTTGACATCTCACAGGGTGTAATGTACTTTACAATGGCCATGCACGCAGAGACCACCGCCTGTCAAGCTGGAAGTGGGAGGGCATTAGGATGGTTCTCTTTAGTTTAAAAAAATAAATGAAGTCATCCATCAGCAGGGGAAAACGCTTACCTCAGCTCACATCAGTATTCCTCCTAACCATATCTCCTGTGTACTTGATGTAAAGCCGCACAGAGAAGGCGTGTAGCATCAATGAAGGCCAGTGAAGTTCTTCCTAAACAGCACAAGGTCAGCAGCGGTGCGAGTGTGCATATGCTTGGCCAGCAGCATCAACAGTGCAAACATGCTGATGCCTTAGAACAGCAGGATGTTGGCAGAGATGAATCTATTAGGCTTGTGCAGCTCACACCCACAGCTCCATAAAAGTGTGGTTTACAATCCTAATTCAGCCTGGGCAACAAAACAGCTGAAGAAGAGGAAGGAAGGAATTACAGAGCCATAGCTGTTAAGTATTCAGCGGTGATTGTGCAGTAAGGCACTAATGCAGGTGAGCAGTATCATTGTGCTTTGTTGGTTGCAGTGATAAGACAAGGAAGCACTGTTATATGATCTGCATTGTTTTAGCCTGTGCGCTGCTAATGATGCCAGCATTGTTTCACTGCGATGTGAAGGACTTTTAGGCTGAGCCAGAGTTTAAAAAAAAAAAAAAAAAAANAAAAAAAAAAAAAAAAAAGCAGCATTCACAGCTTCGCTTTTCATATTTTGGAAGGCTGAGCCAAAATGAACTCCTTTTCTCTGCAAGAAACAACCTACTCTAATTTCTACTCTTCCAGTCTGCCACATAAACAAGAAGTGCCTGCCTTGCCATATATGGAAGTGCTTTGAGGAGTGCAGTCCCTTTCTAAAGTACACTCAATTAAAAGCAGCAGAGGGGAAGTGAAGCTTGTGTTCCTCCCACTTGACCAGCTGTTGAAGGAAGGTAATATACGATTAATCTGTGCTGCTCGGAAGGAAGAGAGGCTTTGAAATATTTATTATTGCTGTGCCTTAGAGACTGCTGCTTTACTAAGCAGATGGATAAACGACCTGCAATCCTTTTTGGTATGCGAGGTAGCGAGTTTGGCGGCTCAATCATGTTTGCGTGACATTTCATTTTGTGGGAACAGGACGCTAAAAGTAGATGCAATCTATCAGTGAAATCCCCAGCATTTCCAGCTTTCTGGGTGAGTTTTGTGGAGGCGCCTTTTCATTTCCGATACCGGCAGCTACTTCATCTGTAATCATCGCGCTCCACTGCTGAAGCTCTTTGTTGCATTTGTCAACCTCTTACTTTCTGATGGCTCAGAGGATAGAATAATTATGTTTTCTATTTCATTTTTCACGTCATTAGGATCTTAAGGATGCTGATTTTTGTCTTCATGATTGAACAGAGCTGATTTTAAGAGTAAAATATGGAATATGCTGAATGTGGTTGATGCATAACTTCTAGTATTTCAGCATTATGACAATGTCACCCATTTCTCAACATAATGTTGTCATGCTGGCAACTGGGTGTGTGTGTGTGTGTGTGTGTGTGTGTGTGTGTGTGTTTATGTTTATGTTTAGNCAACTGGGTGTGTGTGTGTGTGTGTGTGTGTGTGTGTGTGTGTGTTTATGTTTATGTTTAGACATGCTCTTGTGAGCAAAATAACACAAAAACACAATGAAAATGTTGCACTTATTGTACAGGTTCCCCTACAAAGTCAAGGGCTTTTGGAGCATGCTTCTGAGTAAATGTGAATATTAAGGAAAATTTGATTTTCTTGAAGGTGCACTTATCACCTTAAAAGATCAGACATTCATTTTAATTCCACCAATGTGTTTGTGAAGACGGAGTAATGTAAAGTAATGCCCTGATCAGCCTAATTAATGGCCTCATTACCATAACTGCTTTTGTTCAATGTACTGTAACAGTGATGGCGGGACAATAGGCAGCTTAATTACTCTTGAGTGTGTATGTGTGTATCAGGTGCAGACGGACATCAGTGTGGACACGAAGCATCAGACCCTGCAGGGAGTGGCCTTCCCTTTGCATGGAGACGCTGTTGCAGCACTTGAACGTTTTAGGGACAAGAAACTCAACTATGTACAACTTGTGAGTCCATAAGGGCAAATCAATGAATAAAACCTAACCTTTGCTCGGTACATAATGTGAAAATCAAATCAATGCTTTATCTTTTATCATACATTATATGATAAGAGCACTTTTAGTAAGGAGTTGTTTACAAACTGACACAATGAGTTACTCATTTTGGCCAAAGTGCCTTTGTGTCATCTCTTCTCATTGAAATTCAGAGGGTTCATGTCACAAGATCCGATTAGTACAAAGTACAAAGGAATAATTGTGACATTTGGCTGTAATTGTGCTCTGTCTCACTAACATTTTAAACAATCCTGATTTTGTTTTTGTTTTTTTTTTTTTAGGCTAAAATATATATAAAAGAGAAGTTTAACTTGTGGCTGCTGTTATTTGTTGAGTGTCTTCCAGTCTCCACCCAGTTATTTTCTTATACATCTGAGATTCAAAGTGGTGACCCTCTGCTCATCACCAAGCCTAAGAATATCTTTTCACTTCTTTTCAGAAAGTAGACTTTGAACAGGAGCTGATTCTGTTGTGTAACACTGAGCCAACAGAGGTGAAAGACCTGCCAATAAGAATCCCCAAAGACTCTGCACGTTACCACTTCTTCCTCTACAAACATTCCCATGAAGGCGACTACTTGGAGTCCACAGGTGAATAGATTTTTACCAATGATTACGAAATGCACCTCATTCTTGTTATGCATGCAAGCCTTCTATATTGTTGTCTCTGTGTCTGCTCCTTCTTTTCTATGTAGTCTTCATTTATTCTATGCCTGGGTACAAGTGTAGCATCCGAGAGAGGATGCTTTATTCCAGCTGCAAAAATCCCTTGGTCGACATGGTGGAAAACAAGCTGCAGATGGAGATTGAGAAAAAGGTACAAGACTGCTTATTAGGATAAAAGACTGTGGGGGAATACATAACTTTGTTGAAATAAATGTACTGTAACAAAAATTTCAACTCTGTGAATTGGGTATTTTGTGTACCAGAGAAATTTAGGGATATTACATATTATTATTAGCATGCACTATAAAGAATGGATAAATACGGCACATACATCAAATGATAATTGATTGACATCAAGTTATTCAGGGACTTTATTAACAAAAATAGATGTATTGGTTTAAGGTTGTGAGCTGAAGTTGCTTTAATAATCCATTGCAGCTGCTCATGTTTTTATTTTTTTCCAGTTGGAGATTGACAATGGGGATGAACTGACCAGTGACTTCCTGTATGAGGAAGTTCATCCCAAGCAGCATGCACACAAGCAGGCCTTCGCCAAACCGAAAGGTCCTGCCGGGAAGAGGGGTGGCCGCCGCATCACTAGACCACCTGCAGAGGGAGAAGAGGAAGACTAAACACCTCAGCACTCCACTCCACCCCAAACACGTTCCACAGTGGAACATTCCTGTAAAGGGGGAATCATGTTTGACACCTTTGCTTAAAGAGTAAGACAACAACCTCAAATTCCTACAAAGTTCACCCAGAGACCCAGCTATGCACGCCAAGGACAAACTGAGCAATGACACACTTCAAAATTTGCATTTGTAGCTTGCCAAATGAGAATCTATTTATGTATGTTGCTACATTCACAGAATTAATTTACTCAAAGAGGCCCACACAAACTAAAACTTGTTGCCAGCTCCAAGACTTCAAAAAAATGCTAGTGTAACTAATGTGGACTTGTGCCAACATGATGAAACTCCCCCATTCTGAGTTCACATGCTTGAATTCTTAACTTGCATTCCTTAGTGTCAATTAATGTTTCAAAGTCTTAGTGTTAAACAACAGTCTCCCACTGTTTGCACAACTGAGGTGCTCCAAAACTGAAAAGAGATAATTATCCCTCTTGTGTCAATTGATTCATTTTTAACAGCACATTTTATATTGGAAATTTTTTTTTCTTTTTTGATATAACTATGGTTTACATAAAAAAAAAAAAAATCATCTGCTGAGAAACTTATTTTTCTATGCAAGTGCTGTAAATGTACATATTGTAGCTGTGTGATGCTCTATGATTATGAAACAGTCGGTCTGTGCTGGTGATCATCAGTATCGATGAGGATGTAATGGAAAGAACAGGGGCTTCCAGAAATATTCCATCAATACATCTCAGATTTCACTCAGTGGAAGCTGCTCTTACTGTGCTGATTCCCTTACAAGGTGGACAACTAAGCAAACTGGTAGAAAAGGGAACTTTAGTACCTTCATCAAAACTCACAGCACATCCACTTGTCTACTGATTAATATTAGACAAACTACTAAGCTCACCTCATGTCTGAAGGGAAAATCCCTTCTATATTCATAGTGTCGTAATAGAAAAAAAATCATGTTTGTGGTCTATTTGTTTTCTTACAAATCTTTCTTTTAAAAAGACAAATAAAATATTTAAATCCTGCATCTTGGCTATCCCCTTTAACTGTCTGAACACGATAGCAACATTGAGCCTTTTGCTTGAGAGCCTCTTGTGCAGCATTTGTACAATTTCAGCCTTTTCACACCTAAAAGCTAACAAAATATTTAGTACTATTTCATATCATATGCTGCAGCATTTAAGCAAGAGTTACACAAAAGTGAAAACATTTACATGCTTCATACTACACATGTAAATCATTCAAACCTGATATATTTACATTGTTTATTATAGAGAAAATTAGACTGATACAAAATACAGGGTTTTTATTTATCACAGCCAATAAGCAAATCCATGTTTCAAATTCATTGTCTTCTCTGGCATGCTGTGCTTCACTCCTGTGCCTGAAAATCCACTGAAATGTTTTTATGAACTCCTTGAAGCTCTGACAGGACCTGTTAAGACAGATATCAACAGAACTGAAAATACAACAGCACACTTAGTAGAAACAACCTGCAGATAAAGGAAATATTATGTAATCAAGGTTACAGCCAATGTTATGTTATATTAAGATTCAAAATCATTGACAGGGGAATTTGTCAAAATTTTCATTTTTTCCTCCATCAAAACTTTCGTATGTTCGCTACAGCCTGACCAATACTGGCTTTTGAGGCTGATACTGATATAGTTATTTGAAAGAAAAAAAAATGTCAGCCAGTATTTTTAACATAAACGCATACTATAAACAATTTCAGGCATAAGATCCCTCAAATGTGGTTATTAAATCACTTGACAATGCAGTACCGAGGCACAACAATAGTTAATAAAGTAATAGTTAATAAAGTTTATTATCAAAGATGACAGTGAATAAAGATAATGGTAAATTTTGAACTGTAGAATTCACAAAATTAATGGAACTTATTTTATAAATATCCATTTTGGATAACTGCCAACATATAAGTAGACTGATAACAATTTACAGTATCTGTGATAAGCAAATATGTTTTTATCCTAAAGAAACTACACAGACCTCTGTCACAGACAGCTGAGCCTTGGAAATGATTAACATAGACTTTAAATATGTGTTAATGATAGCAATAGTGTGAAACTTGATTATTTTTTACCCTCTCATCATTAAGAGGTAGGTGCCACTATGACATTTTTTACAGTGAAATTAGAGAGTATTACTACTCTATAATTAGAGAGTGCTAATTAAAATGCTAGTTTTTGTGTGCTGTACCTGTTTAATGAGTGGCCGTCTAATTTTCCTCTCATGGAGACAGTTACAGGCCAAAGAGTAAAAACTCTCCACTTGACTCAGCTCCCAGTCTGTCATCTTTTTGTCCATGAAGTCCTCCAGAGTCAGATCCTCATCTTCGTCATCTATATCATATCTCATCTCCATCTGGCGGTGTGATATGGTCATATAAACAGGATAATTTTTTAAGCCATTATGCACGTCACTATTTTCAGTTGACAGGTTACTATGATTGACTTTTTCATGCTTGGACATCTTGTTGCAGGAACACGCTTTGTAGAGTTCATCTCCATAAAAAAAATTGCCTATTACAATCTGAATCCTTTTAATAACTTGTAACTAATTACATTTAATCCAGTGTATGTAATTAATATGCTGTAATGCAGAATTGATAGATACACAGTGAAAGCTTCTATTGTGCTGCTTACCAGAAACTGTGGCTCACGGTTTTCATCAGCTGGCGGGAGACCAGACAATATTTCTAGCAACACCTGTAGATGGCAGAGAGATGAGGTTAATCACATAACTGTGGACAACAACGACCCTTTATTAGCCCACCATGCAAGCCTTGCTTCACAGATACTAGTGGTCCCACAGCTGTCATAATGATATATAAGCTGTACCGTGCTATATACTGTATAAGGTCAGCTAGTTTATACTGATCCCATGTAACATTCAACCAATGTCATAAAACTATATTAATGCTAATTTAATAAACTAATAGTGATTTTTGAAATTTTAATACGGAATACTGAGATGCTACACATAATGAGAAGAAACCCATATTATAATGTTTGTGTCTTGCGGCTAATGTATGTGTCAGTAGCTTAAGGAGTAATTTGCACAAAAAAAAAACTGCTGAGTTTTTGTTCTATACTTTACATTACAATTGCACTTTCTCCATCCATGGTATCCCCACCTATGTGCAGGTGTGTATCTGGGTACGTAGACGGGTGTGTGTATGTTTGCTGAGAGCCTACCACTCCAAAGCTGAAGACATCAGATTTTGGTGTGATTTCGCCTCGTAGTGCCTCAGGTGCCATGTACGCACGGGTACCCACGACCCGCTCTGTCATCATGGTTGTAGATGACCTCTTTGCCGATGCTCTCGTAAGCCCAAAATCTGAGATTTTTGCCACAAAACTTTCATCTAAGAGGATATTTGCACTAAAAGAAAATAGGGACATCAAGCATCAGTGGATTAAAACCTCTAATTACTTATATTTTACTGGGCAGTACTACCTGAATTAATCCCAGCAGAATGAGATATTAGTACCTTTTAACATCCCTGTGAACATGGTGGTTGGTGTGTAGATACTCCAAGCCGCTTGCGGTCCCAACAGCTATTGAGCATCTCTGTTGCCAGGACAGTGGAGGACTTTCATCCTACAAAGACAAAATGCATACAAATGAAATAGTTGTGTAGAGCACAAGTAACGGAAGACAGACTCTGTAGTGCAGATGGTGCTTACTAAACAAGCCAGTCGGTCAAGCAAAGAACCATTGGCCATGTAGGCGTAAATCAAACATGGGTGCTGTCCATCACAGGAAAACCCAACCATGTCCACCAGGTTCTCATGTTTCAACCTGTAGAGCAAAGAACTGTATCAAACCAGATCCGTGTCCACTGGTATTTGCAAACAAGACATAGAATTATGTCTTAGTAATGTTGACCATTCAGCATCAGTCACAATTACACTTCCATCCATATGGTTTAGTATCTTACCCCACTGTGTATTAGGTTGAAAACCGTGCCTATCTTACACACAGAGGTGAGCTGAGAGGCACTGACATTTAAGTTTTTACCTCACAAAAGTCAATTTTAATTTTATTTAATTACAGTAAGAAGAGTAACTGAGAACATTCAATGTAAAACAGAGAGGCAGTTGTTGATGCTTGATGCCCTGCTCACAGCAGGCCGCTGTCCCAGGAATCTGTGTTAATGCTTTCATGCTGTGAAGTTCCATTACCTTGATTAAGATGCCTGCATAAGAAACAGTTTGCACGTCTCTATTCTGGCTAATGAAATAGAAATGTAATGGATTTGACATGACTGTGAGTCACTCAAACAGCTACTGAACAACAAGGATACAGAGGGCATACAGGACAATATTCCAGAGAGGAGGCAGAGACAGAAGAAACTTACACCTTCAGAGTCTGGATTTCTTGGTTGAACTGAGTTTGCAGCTCATCCAGTGAGATGTCATCCATCTACATACAACATAATGAGTGTCGTGATTTACAAGTTCAGATTTACATAGTTATCCAGTGTAAAATTATATATGAGAACAGCTAGTGTGAGAATATTTTTTCACATACCAGATTGAGCTTTTTCACTGCAACAGGTTTGCCATTTAGGAGACCTTTGTAAACTGTTCCAAAGCCCCCCTCTCCCAGTCTGCTGCCACCGTCTGACATCGAACGATCATCAAAGTTGCCCGTGATCTTCATCAGCTCATTGTACATGAAACAGGAAAAACCTAATGATGGACACAGATAAAAGAATCAGAATTATTTTATGGCCAAGGTCACAATGCTGCCACCTACTGGCCTATTATGTAATATAATAGATCAAAGTCACGCCATTACCTGAGATTTAACTCATTCTAACTATTCACCTGTGTGCCCTGGCTTACTGCCTTCCAGTTGAGATTCTGTTTGCAGACGAGACCTGACAGTTGCTGACTCTACATTTCTCTCTTCCAGTAACCTGGTTTGATGGATACTGTCTGTCTCTACTGCTGCAGACGTCTGCCGTGTCTCTGCTGAAATGACCTCTTCCACTACATCTGGATGAAAAATACATGATGTGAAATAGTAAGTTACTTTTTATATCATGTAACAAGAGAACAATATTTACTGCATTACCTGCATTTAGTACATTAATAATTAATTAGATCAATAAAGTGCCATACAGTTTTTCAGTGCGCTCTGTTTTGTGTCTGGAATTGTTTTTAAACCTTTTTTTTCTGTCTGGCAAAGTGGAAGATATAGATTACAAAAATTCTACTGCTTCTTCTTCTTCTTCTAATTATTATTATTATTATTAATTATTATTAATTATTATTATTAGTAGTAGTAGTAGTAGTAGTAGTAGTAGTGGTTGTAGTAGTAGTAGTAGTAGTAGTAGTAGTAGTAGCAGTAGCAACAGCTATAGTAGTAGTAGTAGCAGTAGTTGTAGTTGTAGGTGGTGCATTGCTGCACTACATCTTTCATCAATCACCTAAAAATTTTGTGTAATAGTATGACTATTTACTTTGTTTAGATTTGATTTTTACTTTAACCTCCACTTATTATGATTTGAATTGCTCTTCCTTATTTTATATTATATCTGTACCTTGGCACAAGGGTTCTCTCCCTAAGTGAGTTCTCTGAGGATTTATTGAATTCATTATGCTGATTTTCTATGAGTGAGTTTCTGTATCATTCGATGATGTAATGCTATATTTCAGAGAAGATGATATTGATAACACGGATTTTCATATTCCCTAGAAAAGCCTAACCAGACATCAGAAAATTTTCAGAAACCTGGATAACCCACTGTATTTATGAATATTTATTATATTAGCAGACATACATTTATATAATAATACAGATCAGAAGCACTGCCCTATATTACTAAAAAAAAAAAAAAAANAAAAAAAAAAAAAAACATACCAGGTAATAGCACACTAGCTGGAGCAAGTAACATGTGGCTCTTCAGTATGTCCACAAGTTCTCCCACGGTACAGTTGCTGGTCCCCCAGTCATGCAGCAGCTCAAGTGTGGGACTTCTCCCCTGTGCAACAAGGGCTTCAAACCTCCTGAGAGACACAGACTGATAAATAAACAAGTAGATAATCAATACAATGAAATCTCACGTCACCTCATCTGATCACCTACCGGACGTGACTCTGAGAGTACCGTAGCTCCCCGTTTGGGTTTCGTATAGACACAATAACATCTTTCCACCTCTCCTGAGGATCCAGAAAGTCTGACAGCTTACGACGTAAACTTAAACTGAGGTTGCGAACGTAAGTAGCGGAAGTTGCTTTATTATTCATTCTGTGAGGGGGAAAAATGTCTTAATTTTAATTTAAATTTATTTTTGTTCTGTCAGCTATACTGAAAAAAAGCTAATAAAGCGTTCTTATGAGAGTTGTTATCCTGAAACTGGCAAAATTATATTTTGTTCACAGTCCATCAAGTTGGGTATTTCCGATATTGAGTAACTTCCCTAAACGTAACACAGCAGGCTTGTCCCATTAAAGTCTCCGCCTACAATACGGAAATAAATGATAGTTTAAGGTAAAATAAAGGATAAAGTCTTCTCTTTGCGTTCTCTCAATATCAATAAGAGCACAGTTTAACCGTAATATATCTGTAGCTTTTATGTACATCGGAGATAGAAAGAAAGAGGAAGATCGTGTGTTTGTTCAGGCTTATAGCATGCGTATGTATAATAAAGCACCCTCTAGTGGATGATCAAGAGAATGATGACTTTTTGATTGTAATTTTGGGGCACTGCATTTTAGGATTCCATGCTGTTAAGTATTTACAATATTACCAGTATCAAATGGACACTATGACTCCTTAGAACTAATGTCATTAATTGGCAAATAACATATATGGCGGCAACTGTAACAACTTTATTACAACATAAATAAAAATCAAATGAAAAATAAAATAAAAATGTTTCTGGTATTTTTTTGTTTTTTTTTAAATCTGCACATTATATATAGAAATGGTCATTATTTTACTTAAACAATTAAATCGATCCCTCTCGAACTGCAATATTTGCAAAACATATGTTTTAAAAATTCAGATAAGAAAGTCAAAACAAGTCTGTGTATGTTTTGCAGAATGAGGTCATAACTGCTCCTCTATAGTCTTTAGGCATTTTACTTAAGATAGCTACAGTTTCTCCTCCTTCACCCTATATGATGATCCTGCCACATCTCTCTCTCTCTCTCTCTCTCTCTCTCTCTCTCTCTCTCTCTCTCTCTCTCGGCAATACCTGATCATTTTATGTCTAATGGTCATTAATCTATGATGAGTTTCACATGATACTTTGGGTGGCTTCACTCACTGATTAGAAACAGATAGAAAGTGGATGATATCAAGTGTTTACTCTCATGCAGATCAGTTGGCAGTGCAAACTGTAAAGACATAACACGAACATGGGGGGGGGGGGNGGGCATCTTCAGCTTATTAAGCTTTCAATCTGCAAAATAAACAACCTCATCAAACCAAACTACACCTCTGTCCAAGAGTATTGGCAAATAATTGTAAGCGCTTACAACTGTAAGCGCTTACAGACACAAAAAGTAGGACTTTTTAAAACCGTACAAGGAATCTGTTTATGGTCTGTTGCTATTTACACTGTTTTTTTAAATTGTGATCAAATCCATGTGGGCCGCAGGGCCTGCCTCTTTAGTTGCATGAGTGGGGTGATTCTGAGGAGCATGCGAGCCCATTTCTACTTAGTTTTTAAAATCTTTTTAAAGTTCTTTGACAGCCTTTTTGTGTGTGTGAATGCCTGTAAAGTAAGATCCAGTCAAGAGAAATAGATATGAAACCAGGGTTAGACTCCATCGCACTCTTATCAAAAGAGGTGTGAGGTGCTCCTTCTGTGGACTATGGCCTTGTGGGTCACAGGGTGTGTAGTGTTCCCCTGATCTGGGTTACAATCTCATCATGGGCAGAAGGGTGATGATGATGATGATGTAGTAGAATGATATTGCTGAATTGCATTGTATTGTGACAGGTGTTATTGATGTGTGTGTGTGTGTGTATGAGTGTGTGTGTATGAGTGTGTAAATTATATTATAGTTACATATTATACATAAAACTGTACCAAAATCAAAACTAAAATCACAAATTGAAAGGTTATGGCTAAAACAAATTGGCGTTAAAAAAAAAAAAAAAAAAAAAAGGTGAGGTCATTTCATTTATTATAGTTCCAGTCTTGTTCCAGAAGCCTTTCTTTTAGTGACATTCATCATCATAAATAGTTCCTGACAGTGAATAAATTACAGTTGCACTGATGCCAACTATACCATCCAAAGCAGTTTTTATGTGTGTATACAAATAAAAGAACTACTAATAACACACTCACAACTCAAGTTAAAACTAAACTAAAAATTCAACTAAAACCACTATATGCCATCTTAAAACTAAACCTGTGAAATAAAAAAATAATTATAATATATTCTTTGTGTGTGTGTGTGTGTGTGTGTGTGTGTGTGTGTGTGTGTGCGTGCGTNAATATATTCTTTGTGTGTGTGTGTGTGTGTGTGTGTGTGTGTGTGTGTGTGTGCGTGCGTGCGTGCGTGTGTGTGTTTGTTTTATGACAAGCAAATTAAAGTCTGTGGATAGTGATCCAAATCACATGGCTGTAGCGTGAGCAGACATCGCCCAAAACACACGCAAAAGCAATTCCTTCATGTCATAATTGATTTGCTGAAAACTTTGATAATAAAATTATTTTACATGCTTCATCACAGTTGAATGTTGTTTTAGTACATGAGAACATATGAGTGTACATGTGTACAATATATACTCATACAAGAACATATGAGCGACGAAACCACGACAGGCCTGCTTATTATAGAGGGTGACACTGTGCATGACACGTTTCATATTAAAAACTCTTTTGTAAGGATTTAGTGAGTCGTATACTAAGAAAGGCTGAAGTAAATTTTTCCCTAATGCTTTTAATATCTTCTGACAGCATGTACATATGTTTTGAATTTACATGAAAAGGAGACTTTACCACATTTGTAAACAAACTGCAATTAAGTCATTTTGCATGGAAGAGTGTAATTAGAGCCATTACTGCAATTGTGGTGGCCAACAGTATGTATTCTCTTTATTCCATATTTGATGCAGGCTTTCACAAACACATAATCTTAAATTTATGAGTTTTATAGGTGCTTGTCAGCAGTTGTTTGTTATGAAAGTGTTTGTGGGTGCATGTGTGTAAAATGTGCGAGCATCTGTGTGAGTTTATGAAAGTGACTGAGTGTGGTGGCTAACAGTCTCTTGCATGTCTGCTGTGGGATTTTAACACACACACACACACACACACACACATACACACAGTTCACATGCAGAGAGGAGGGAATGAGGGCAGCTCGGAGCTCTCCTGTGGAGCTGAGAGCAGGAGTGAGCTGATGTGGAGGAGCAAGTGTCAGAGTCAGAGACAAAGAGGGGTGAAGAACTGAAATGATTCACTTAACTAAAAGTAGTACTTTATTTATTTATATTAACACACTTTCTAATCAATCCTGAGGGCAAGTAAAAGCTTTATTTAGGCTTTTCCCCCTTACATAAATGTTATGTTGGTGGGGGAAGGGGAAGAGAGAGAGAGAAAGAGAGAGAGAGAGAGAGAGAGAGAGAGAAGTTTAAGTGTGCATTGTGTGGAATAGGTTAAGATATATGAATGTACTGTATGTATGGTTGTACTCAAGGTTAATGGTGGATATGGATATGATATGGATATGTTTATATATGGATGTGGTGTTTGCAGGGTGCATGTGCATGGATGGGTGTGTTGGTGCTTGTGTGTGGATGTGTGTGGATGTGTGTAGATTGATATGTGTATATATTTTCTATTTGTTTTGGTTATGCCTTTGTTTTAAATTGTTGGCTTTGGTTTATTGATGGATTATGAATTTCTTTCTTTCTTTCTTTCTTTCTTTGATGATTGTGGTTTGGTGAGTTGGTGTGGTTTGGTTAGGTGGCTTGGATGACTGGGGAAGTTTG
This sequence comes from Lucifuga dentata, assembly GCA_014773175.1. Taxonomy (NCBI): domain Eukaryota; kingdom Metazoa; phylum Chordata; class Actinopteri; order Ophidiiformes; family Bythitidae; genus Lucifuga; species Lucifuga dentata. Next base: position 32,221 of record VXCM01001353.1, read on the forward strand.
GGATATTGTATTCATACAGGCTTGTCTTTTTTTCCTGGATGTTTTGTGTTATTCTCAGTGTGTCACTGCCTGTATAAGAAAATCAATTTAAAAATATTTTTTATCTATCTATCTATCTATCTATCTATCTATCTATCTATCTATCTATCTATCTATCTATATTATATGTTTTATATATATATATAAGTAGCAATACTACAATGGAAAAATACTTCACTACAAATAATGTACATGTAATAATTTTTGTTAAGTCAAGATAAACAAGCCGGCAAGGATACTCAAGTATCCAAATTAAAAGTACTCATTTTGAACGGCGGCGTTTAGTTTTACTGTTCGATGAAAAGCTCAGCTCTGGAGATTTTCATGCTTTCACAGCAGTTGAAGATGGAAAAAAGTAACAGGGAAACAAAAATATGAAATAAAATAGGGAAGGAAATGAATGGTAGATTACATTTAGAATGAAAAGGGGAAAGAAAAAAGAAAGAAGAATCAAACAAAGAAACTGAGGAGGAAAATAAAGATTGTAAGAAGTGTGGACAGAAGGAAGGAAGGTAAGAAGGATGGAAGAAAGAAAAAGAAGGGAAGGAAAAGGAAACAAGACATGACAGAAAGAAGGAAGGCAAGAGAAAAAAGCTTTGAATGAGATAAGGATGTAAGGAAGCAAAAGGGAGAAAGCAAGGATGGGCAGAAGTAAGGAAATAAAGAAAGGACAGAATGCAATGAGGGAAAGAAGGAATGAAAGCAGAGAATGACAGAAAGAATGAAGAAAAGGATGAAGGAAAGAATAAAGAATGATAAAAAGCTGACATTACAAATATATTTGTGATCCTATCTGATGTTGAATGTAAAATTTGAATCTGTAATGTAACTGCAGCCATCAGATAAACACAGTAAAATAAAGTATTTCCCTCTCAAATGTAGAAAACAAGGAAAACAAATGTTCACATACTGTAAGTACAGAGGGCCAGATTGATATGAAAAAGAAAAAGAAAAAAAGAAAACAAGACCGAAAAATACAAAGAGGAAAGACTGAGACAGGATGTACTTATAGGAATACACAGTATAAGTGAGGAGGAATAGGGAGGGTGCAAGGATGTAGGACTAAGAGAAGAAGAGAAGGAGAGAGGAAAGTTGTGAGGAAGAGCAGAAAGGGAGATCCCCTGTGGTCTGGGAACAAGGGCAGAGGCAGGAGAAGTGCCAGAAAGTCTTAAATCATCAGGGAGAAGCTCTGCAGGTGGAGGAAGTGATCAGAGGAAAACACTTGATATCTGTGGAACTCCATGATAAACAAGAAGGACAGTAGAAATAACACAGGGACCTGCTACTGTCAACAGTTCAAGTTGAATGTCTCATTTTCATCTTATCTCCCCTGTGCATGCAGCTTGTCTCAGTTCAGCATACAAGATTTAAATACAAAATATTCATTTAAAGCGAGACATCAAATCAAAACAAAACAAAACAAACAAACAAACAAAAAAAAAAACCCTGATGTGTGTGTGTGTGTTTGTGTCTCATGCAGTGCTTTGAGCTGTTACTGGCTTCTTACAAGTGAATCAAGGTCATCACAGGGAAAATTTGCCAATTCATGTTCACAAGTCAACCCCAACGTGACAATGTGTACAGTTACTGTGATTAATTAGCAGTCTTGTCATGGAGTGTAACAGTTCACCCTGATCATCAGAGGTCTCGCATGCTGGAATTCAAATGAGCCAAATGAATGGGAGGACCAGTTTGGTTAGAGAGAGGAGCAACAGGGGGTACGGGCACAACATCAGGGGCTCATAGAGGAGCTTCAGTGTGGGTCTGCATGCCCACAGCCTGACCACACAAGGCCACTGATGGACATTGAGAGTTCACTGCAGGGAGGCCCTTCTCAATGTGGAACACTGTTCAGTGAGGACAAACCCTGCCACAGCACAGTGAATATAAAGATTATATTAGTTTTTGTTTGAAATGTGTTTTATTTGTAAGATTTATGAATGCTTACAGTTGGTTTTAAAAGGCCACACAGCACCATTATATAGTAATGTACATCTTGTTCAAATGAGAATACATCAGTGTGTTGTAGTTGCTTAAGAGACACATAGAGGGCAGTATTGGCCTGCAACTACTCACAACTGACCAACCTGGCCAATATTAACACCTACTGTATGCTTTAACATGCGCATGGCTGGATATGGATCAAATATGAAATCATACACAAAAAACGAAATGGTAATATTCCAAAATATTATTTGCACATGCCAAAATGCACAACCCCACTTTATGGAATTACAAACTCTTTGCACAGACTTTTACACTTACTTCAGTACAATAAATGTGTTCTTGTGCACTATTCTCTGTCTAAGCTCTTTGTCTTGTTACTGCACTTCTTGTTTGCATGCACTATGTTAAATGTAGCACCAGGAGGTCCTGGAGAAACAGCATTTGTACTTGATATTTATAATTGTATATGGATGGTTTGACAATAAAGCTCTGATTGATTGATTGATTAACTGAAATAATTTTGATCAGATCATGAATAATTGAGATTCACAAAATGTAAGGTGATATGATTTAATTAAAAGTAGATTATGAGCAATAAAATATACCTGCCCNCCCCCCCCCCCCCCCAATTTGTTTTCTGCAGATTTTCACATCCAGAAAAATGTCTGAAATATCTGCTCGGTATTTGCAGCAGCTGTTGCATACACACACACGTGCATGCGCGCGCGCACACACACACACACACACACACACACACACATGCACATTGCTGAGCTCATCAGGANTGCGCGCGCGCACACACACACACACACACACACACACACACATGCACATTGCTGAGCTCATCAGGAGTTGACTTCAAAAAAATAAAATCTGACAGCATCTTGAGTGGCAGCTCACTGTTGCGTTGCATTGTGAGAGGACATTGACACTGCCTGATTGCAGAAGGTCGCCCTCTCATATTTCCTCAGAAATCTCTGCTCACAGTTCCAAATTATTTGTCCAGCCAAGCGAACCAGTATGAAGAAGAAAAAAAACAACAAAAAACAGCACCCTGTCTACCATCTGCCCTACTTGATATCTGGCAAAAAAGCCATGAACCATGCATGCAAACACTTGAATTTAACATAGAAAGACATATGGTCAAAGAATATACTAGACACTTGTACGAAGTAACACAGATGGTGTTCCGATGTGAGTGTGGACTCGGTTTTTATGAAATGTAACTTACAAAAAAAAAAAAAAAAAAAAAAATTACAATAGAATTTTTGAAAACTGAATTGAATTAGGTGAGTCACGTCCACCATGGCACCTTCACAGTGAGTTTTATTTATGTCTGTCACATTACTTGCCATAGCCATATAAACTTTGAGAGTTTATGGAAATTGTTGAAATCAGAAAATTGGGATGAATTTGTAGGTCATTGTTTTTATACAACTGTATGTCAAGGTAGAAGTTTCTGTCAGGTAGTGCTTGTGCTTGTATCAAATCAAATATGTTTTAAATAATTTAAGTTATTTCTAAAGTTATAACTGTTGGTACTTAATTTTGCAATTAATTTTTTGTGAGTCGCATGTGAATCTATTGTGTGTACACAATACTATACTTTACTGGGCTGAGCTCTAGAGTTGTGTGGCTCTTAGTGAGCCTATAACCTCCATTGTTTGGAGTCACATTCTATGGGGGGGTCCTTTTGTGGGGTCTCACCAAGATGTAACTGGGACGTAATTCATTGGAATGGAGGGTGCTGCAGGTCAATAGTGACCCCCAAATGCTGAAAGGGCCTTCTGATCTTCTTTAAGCAAATCACTGATGGTAGGTAACCCCTGCCACTGATGCTTTGCTCCACTGAGGGTGAAGGTGACAGGAGCCTGCGTGGCCCTTTGACATCCCAGCAGGGACACTGTAATCCAACACTTGTCAGAGCTAATCCAGAGCGCTTCACAACCAAACAGACCAGCAGCACATGTGTTGCAATTGCTAAAATCCACCTGACATTAACAAGAAAGCAGATGAGCGAAAGACAAACAGGGTTGTTAGTTAATCTGTCTTTTTACAAGAGATTCTGAGGGGGAAAAAAAAATCCTCTCTGGCAATATTAGACTTTGATTGGCTGCCCTTGGGCAATGAGAAGTCAGTGGTATCTGAGTTGGTCATTCCCTTTCGTTCTTGCTTGTGCCATGCAGGTTTTCATATGCCAGAATATCTGAGAGAGGCTTTTGAGAGGTTTTAGAACGTCAAGAAAGTTTCCAATCTAGGTGGGCTGGAAGCTGCCGGAATTACTAAATACAAAAGCAGATTTTTTTTTTTTTTAAAGCTTTTCAACTCCTAATTTGTTTAAGGTTTTCCNTAAATACAAAAGCAGATTTTTTTTTTTTTTAAAGCTTTTCAACTCCTAATTTGTTTAAGGTTTTCCGATCTGTATTTTCTGATCTGTCTGTCTAGGTTTTCCCCCTTTCTTTACCTTGTGTTGTCATCTTGTAATACCCTTAAAACTACCTGTCTTTAGTTGGATAAATAACCCAAGGTGAATTGGAGGGGTTATCACTCACAATAAGCTTCTCTGAAACTTCAAAGTAGATCTAAGAACTCAGCTCTGTGGCATTGAGAATATTCTTAGCTCACAAATGACAAAAGACTGCCACAGGTGGTTTATTTTTCCAACTATAAAACAATGCTCCACCTTATTTGTTCCCCACTTTTTCTTGAAAACTTGCTAGGACATGTTGATGGATTAGATTAAGAGCTATATACAAAGGGAAAAGTCAGGAAGAAAATGAAGGTGTTGACACATTGACATACAATGTAAGCCTTCCTGTATGCGTTTTGATAGCTAAAATTAAGTGTAAATAAGTCATCTTGGCATAACACAAATATGGAATACTTTGATGACCCACAGTGTTTTGGCAACTCTCACAAAAAATGACCTGGAAATATATATTTAAAGCAGTAGAATCCTGAGCATGACACTAAATAACTAGTCTTTGTTACAATCATGTGTAAGTGTAAATGAATAAAATAAATAAACCCCAAATTCTTTTAGTGGAAAACAAATCTCTGTCATTCACGTCCCCTTAGATCCTGATTAGATGCCCAAACCACCTTAGCTGACTATTTCAAAGCAAAGGAGCAGCAGATCTACTCCCAGCTCCCTCCTGAGGTCTGAACTTGTCACTTGTTTCCTTAGAGCTGATTCCCGACATCCTGCAGAGGAAACTCATTTTAGTCATTTGCATCCGCAATCTTATCTTTTTGGTCATTGCCCAAAGCTCATGACCAGAGGTAAGAGTTGGAACAAAAATCATCCACTAAATTGAGAACTTCGCCTTCAAGCTCGGTTTTCTCTTCACTATGACAGTTCAATACAGCTTCCGCATCACTGCAGATGCAGGCCAATACGCCTATCGATCTCACACTCCATCCTACTCTCACTCATGAATGAGGCCCCAAGATATCTGAACTCCTTCACTTCAATCCATTGTAATCAGCAAAAGTGAAATATGCAAAAGAAAATATTAATATCTGTATCAGAGTTCCTCAACAGTCCAGGATTGTGTTCTCTGTCTCTGTGGTCATAGAAATCTTAAACCTTCTAATCAACATGCAGAGGCATGGCTATTGACATTCACCACAATAAAGAGTGTTTATCATGCCATTCATCCTTCCCAAGCTCCAACACCACAGCCTTTCATGTCTTGTGTATTTCTAACACTTGGGGTTAATGCTTGGCAATCACTTATAAGCTCTTCTAAACTGCTGAGTCATGCTAATCCCATGGATTTATCCTTTATCCATAGGGAAAAGTGTTGTTGGCAATGTATGGACTATAAATAAGAACAACTGAGAATAATAGTGGCTGTGAATGATATGGAAGATTGATCATATCAGCACAGATTAGTCAGTGGATTAAACAGTGCAACAATAGTGGACAGGATGGTATGTTCATGCATGAGAAGCATGGCAATACTTTTTTTTTATGTTGACCCCCCCCCCCCCCNCCCCCCCCCCCCCAACGTGACCATATGGGGAGTCTACTCTTCCTGACCTTTGGCTTTAAACAGCACAGCTAGTGTAACTTCTGGATGTTATTCCTAGTGCTCTTGATATTTTACTCGGGGTGAACAAACCAAAAGCACCAACTGCAGCCATCCATTGCCTCATAACACTGAGGGCACAGTTATAGGCCGGTAAATTGAACCAGTAACTAGCTTACTAAAATGTAAATGATGTTTACAGCAGACAGTTTGTGATTATTTTAACATTCTTCTCCTTTTTAATTTTAACAGATAGTTGGATTAAGCTGGACTTGCTTGAATTCTGATCACGAATGTTAGCAATACTTTGTGGATCCTATGGGTTCTAAAGCAATCTGAGTAACTGTGAGCATATATCTTAGTAAATAACACTGTTATCATAATTGATGAGCAGCGGCATGGGCTCGTGTCACATGATTGAGACTTGTTTTTGACTTGAGTTGCAAATTTGCTGACTTGAGATTTGACTTGACTTAATCAAAGAAAAGAAAAAAAAAGACTTGTGCCTTTGGACTTGGCATGACTTGATACTTTCCCCAAACCAAAGATTTAAAAAATAAACAATTAAAAGGTCTACAGTGAATCAACTCTTTCATTCCCAGCAAAAATATTTTGTGAACATGTAATCATAAGAAGCTTTCATTATTTTGATTCTCACTATGAAACTTTTTTTTTCTCAAGACAGAGCTCAGACGTGAGACAGAAGTGATCACCTTCACCTTAGAATGAATATAATACTGTATAATATGATATAATATAATATAATATAATATAATATAATATAATATAATATAATATAATATAATGCCATGCCATGCCATACCATACAATATAATATAATATAATAGAAAGTTTATCTGTAAAGTAAGAAAAAGTAATTTTAAAAAGCATCCATGACTTGTTTATGGCTCAAAACTCCATGTTTAGGGCTTGTGACTTGACTTGTGTGGCATGCCTGTTTTGAATTGGGACTTGAGTGCCAGGACATGAGACTTACTTTTAATTTGCAAAACAATAACTTAATCCCCTCTCTTGATGAGTACTGTATGATGGCCAAAACTACAAAAGTAAGACCTACATTGTTAAAATCTATAATTTATCATTTCAAAGTCAAAATAGAGATTGTTGGCTTGGTCATATTTCCTCTATACTCACAAAGGTGCTAATCCTGTCATGTGTTATGTGTGATGTGTATGTTCCCTCATGAAAAGATCTGAGCCTTTCAATAGGCTTCAAGTCACATGTTTCACCTTTGCACCTTTGGAAAAAGCTGACATATAAAGGGAAGCTTGTAGATATTTCCAACATGGGCCCCATTTCCAGGATTTAGCTGTCATAAATTTGAGGGTGTGCTCATCAATGAACACACACAGTTTTATCTGCAGCATCACCTTTTATGGATCAGAATGTGAATGTGTGTACAGTTTGTAGCCCAGTGCAGTTAGTAGGCACGGAAAGGGAACAGGAAAAACATTAACAGCTATAATTTTACACTAAAGAATCAACAAATAACGGTGTAAATTCTCTTAAAACTTTGTCTTCCAAAATAGCTGCTTAACATAACCAAGTATGTTGCTAAATTATCAGTGTGAGTCCTTTTAACTTCAATCACCATCTTTGGGATGTGAAGATGATTGCTACATGGTGTAATTGAAGAGTAGATCAAATGCTGAGGCAGAAGCACTTGCTGGGGAAGTGTCAGACTGAGTCCAAGTACAGACTGTGGCACTGTTGAGAAACTGAGTCCCACAGATTATAGGCCTGGGATTATCATTACTACAGTCACCGGGTGAGAAGCAAATCCTGTGCAGGGTGACGAATCTGAAAATGAGTAACAATACACACTTACACTTGGACTAGATAATAATACTGATTTGGGGGCATTCAAGGCAAGTGTGATTTGGGATTTTGGAGTAGTTAAATATCTTCATTCTGATTATCAATCACATATAACATTGTATAAAATTGTTGTAAAAACTTCCAAAAAAACCTGATAATCTCTTAAAAGTAATCTTTATGGGATTTGCAGCTGTTTGCAGAAGTTGTTTGAACACGTACTCAGACTTCTCAGAAAGAGTCACTGATCCCATTCACAAAAATTCCATAGTGTAGGTGAACTAAGGTTATAGGCGATCATTACCATTCCATTCTTGACAGATCACCTTGAATGTTCATCCAGCAAGTCCCCCCACATCCTACTCCCATCTCATTACTAAACTCCCTTCACCCACTAAAATATAAACACACACACACACACACACACACGCACACACATACACACACACACACACACAANACTAAAATATAAACACACACACACACACACACACACGCACACACATACACACACACACACACACAACCTAACATCCCTTGAAACTAACATGTCTGTCATTGATAATGTACAGATGTTATCAGGAATGCACCCAGCCAGGTCGGGAGGAGATTGATTTGCGCCGTCTGATGGTGGTCATCAGCTTTTTCCAAACCTATTACAGCTGGGAAAGAAGCAAGAGATGGAGAGCCAGATCTACACTAAAGATAACACAAGCTTCCATCCAGACAACCATCAAAATCAACAGCTCCAGGTAAATGCAACAGACTTATGCTATGAGTTTTGTGATTGATGTACCAAGAAGTGGGATCACTAATCCCAGGAATCCTCATTGGTAGTTATAAAGCTGTATTCTTTCCATAAACACAAAGTTACCATACAGGTCCTCTGGGATAAGGAAGATAAACTGAGGTGTTTCAGACAGATGCCATCAGCACAGAGTTAACTGATGGAGAGAGATACTCACCAGGACATTTATGGGTCATATATTTGAAGTGTGATGGCAGGAGGGGGTGGCATGTTTGTGTGTTTCTGCAGTTGGGATGGAGGAAAAAGACTTTGAGGGCTATTTGCTATGTGAGGGATAATATCTAGGAACAGAGCAGTGATTTTTTGTGATGTCTGAAGAGGTGTTATTAAGCCATTACCTCTGATGTCCTTTCAGACGGCAAGCACAGGGTCAAAGGTCATGGAGAGCACTTTGTCTCACTATATGCCAGGCTGGAGATAACACGCCAATCTCTTGCTAGAGAAAAGACAGAAAACGTGGGAGGACACAGACAGTTTTCACAGTGAGGAGTCATTCTTTGCTTTGAATTTTTTATGACTGCATTTACTTCCCTTATTTTACAGGACAAAATCTGCAAAAATGCAGATCATTTACCTCACATTTTTCTGAAGGGAAATCTCAGGGAAATCTGAAGGGAAATCTCAGAAATCTCAATTAATTTGTTCTATGGACATACTTGACTTGTTGCAATGATTACTTACACTGATTAAAAAACAATGGATTATTTACGTGCTTCAGTAAATCAATTTACAATTTCATAATCTGTTACTTAGAGTACACCAATATTGATTTATGCCAGTTACAATATAATTTCGGTGTTTACATGATGTTTGAAAGAATTTAATTTATTGCTTTAATCAGAGTAGAATTAAGAATAAAAGTTTTAATGCCATGTACTGAATGTAGACAGTCTTAGTTATAGTACTCCGACGTGTCATTAAGTAATTCACAATTTGCAACATTCATTTGGATCAGTTGTATGCAGTTTTTGCATTGGTTTAAACCTAAAGTTTGTTTTAATATAATGTACTTTTGTCTCCACCTGCTTGGTGGCAGCTTGGAAAAAAGCCTAACTCCTCCCAGACTGTGATTACATGTTGCATTTTGCTACAAGATTTCTAATTAGAGAACACACAGACACAGAGGATATGGAAAAAAAAAAGTTGAATCACAGTTGGTTGGTTGGTGTCAGGACAGAGCATTTCATCGCTATGCATTCTGTCATTACAGAACACTGATCTAGATGCTAATGTAATGTATTTTTTAAACTTTTGATTGAGTTAAAAAAAAAAAAAAAAATTATACTTTTTGTCCTGTGCAGTAGAAACATTGTAACATCGTGCCCTGATGCTGACCCTGCAGGAAGGCTACAAGGTACAACTGTACTGTACCAACATGCATTTTTCCATTGTTGCCTGTGTCATTATCCATGATGTAATGTGAATATGCTACACCCACCCCGAGGCTACAGAGGGCCTTCTGCTGTCAGTGGAATAAAGTGTAATCTCCTGTTTTGTTTGTTTTACCTCACATCGGATGGAATTCCCCTCTTATCTAAATCCAATAATTACTTAAAGCTGAATGTCAAAACGCTTTCCATTATTCTCAGTGGCCTTTCCCCCCTTTTTCTTTTAATTCCAGTTGTTACTGTCCAGGAACACATAGTTCCTGAGCCTTTTTTAGCTCAACCTAACTTGTCAAGATCCATAACTGCAAGAGTCAATCTGAGAGGATACACTGATTGTGTCTCTGCTCTCAGGATATACTGCTGACTTGGCAGGATTAATATAACAGAATGTGTATATTTCTTTTATAGACATTCCTGAGATAATGTGTTTGTTTACAGAAAACAAACAGCTGTGAGCTGCATTACTTTTTTTTTTACATCAACAAAATAGAAATAGCAGATGATGCTGAAGTTAAGGATGAAAAGAGTAGAAAGTAAATTGAAGTGTAGTATAAGGAAACAAAACATAAATGCCACCTTATATTTCTTCCATGTGTTTTCTAGTCAAATTGATCCTTGTTTTCAACATTTGGTCTGTAATAATAAAATCATTATTTATTGTGTGACAAAAACACCTTCAGGAATTTAGCATTTACAATGGCTTGTGTATCTCATAAATGCAATCACTCATGCATATGTCTTAAATAACGGCACTTAACAAATGTGACACTTACAGTCTAAAGGAAGGTGCTTAGCTTGTGCAAGACTACAATGATTCCCATCAGCAAATGAACTACCACCAAATTTGATGGCTGGTTTAGCACTCTGAGCATAATCCTTCTCTTTTCACCATTGTAGAGATGCTTTGTTGAAGTTTTGGGTGTGTGGTTTGAGCTTCTGTTGATTAGGTTTCAACCAGTGGGCTGTTCTTTTATTTATCTTGGTGCATTTGCTGTTACTTCACCTTTGTGCTTGTGTATTCTTCTGTCCCCTCAGTAACCTTGTTGATGGAGGAGGGGGTGAATGTTTTGGGGTAATTAAAAGTGGTTTTAGGCATGGCTAAAAGCACCAAGGAAGGCTCAAAGCAAAAGGTTAAAGGGCATCATTGGGTACACTCCAAAAGGCTTTGCAAATTCCACAAGTTCTGCTGACAGGAACATTTCAGTGAGTGAAACTAGTTTAATGTGTAGAAAATGCTGATGGAGGTCATTTCGGATTTTAATAAAAAATCACACAACTACATAATCTCGTACATTTACAATGTCTCATATTTATTTTACCTACCACAAAAAGAATTTATTTGCCTGAGCTGTTTTCAGTGACTTCTAAATGTAACAAACTCTTTCGTATACATTTTCAGATGTGATAAGGAATTATTAACTAATAACTATACACAGATTTATGTTTTATAGTGCACTTAGAGACCTGTACAATAGCACAGTGTATTTCTCACAGTTATAAAGATGAACCAGATGGGGACAGGAAGGAAGAGAAAGAGGAAGATAAGGCAGTTTCAAGCAAAACCCAACATTACATCCTCCAGGGCTTGTCTTCAGTGTCCCCGTCTTTTGCGCTGTAAACAGCCTCACTAAAGCCATTACTTTCTTAATTGGACCAATCCAACATTTCTTCCCAAGGTTTTAAGTACTTTATGATTTCGAGACACCAGCACTCAAGATTCTCATTTCGCCCTGCCCTAAGGCCCACAGACATACATGCTATGTTAGGAAGCTGGACATACGTGTCACATTTCATATGATCTCTGAATCAGGGGGATAGTGGTACATATCGTAAGTTGACCAAAACAAAAGTCCATTTAATGTTCCCTAGGAGCCCATCTCATATGAATGCATAATGGACAGCCATGTCCAACCGACCTCTCCAAAGCCACTGATGGTTGTGATGATAATTACAATTTGCACCCGTAGGATATTGTGTTCACTCACAATAAAACTAAAAGTGTTGTCATTTCTCCTTGCCAAGTCCTGTACTGTCCTATACTGAATGAGCAAACTGGTCTCCAAGCAGCTAGAGGTTTCTATTTCTCAATAGCCTCCAAGTGTGGTGTTTGCTGATTGTACTGCAATGTTTTGGACATGAGGGAGGAAGTTGTTGAAGGTAATCTAGTATGTTTTACGGATTGAATAGCAAGAGAGGTCCCATCTGGGGATCCATTCTTTTGATTTAGTGGGAAAAGGAATTCCATGTAAGTAGAATGAAAATCAATCATTCATATAAATACAATCCAATTCCCTTACTCTTCTTGACAAAGATAAATGGTTGGTTATAGAGGACTTTTAATCAAGGCTTAGGAATACAGAATGTAACACAGAGTGAGCCAACAGAACACTCCTGAATATGAGGTTTGGAACTTTTCTACTTAATGAACTTACATCACTTGTTTTGTCCAGAAGCTGAACAAGAACTCTCTGATAAGTTTTTTGATTTACAGCCAGCCTCCGTGATCTGTTTGCTGTTTTACTGCCAGCAAACTTTATTGACATCAGCCCTGATTTCACTCTGTCTACATGAACGCAATCACAAACAAACTCTTCCATCAGCTTTGAGAAGCTGATCTTTTGATCAGAATGGACTGAGTTCTCCTTTGTCACTGTCACTTGAGGGATTCTTCATGCATGCTGGTCTTGGCTCTGTCACCTGCATATATGTGTGATGCGTCGTGGCTGTGGCAGGACCTTTCCGTGCCTGTCACTTTTCTTTGGCAGCATCAGGAGCCCCTGTGTGGGGGCCAACCCCTCTGACATCAGCAGGGCCCCGCAGCCCTGGGAAGTTGAGCATGTGAGTTTCCCCAGGTCATTAGGGAGAGGCTTGAAAAGACTGTCACCAGGAAGGAGATAAGCCGCGAGGGGCGCAGTAATAAGGCCCTGAATAATAGCTCCTCTGTAGAGAGCCACCGAGGACACAGACCCAGGGATTAAAGGGAGACTGAAAAGGAGAAAGTCAATGGACCTCCACAAAAATATGAACCACAGTGCTGCTGAATGGTGGGGGGAATTATCAAGATTCTAGGGGCTCCTTGTCGGGGCCCCATCCAACTCAAGGAGAAGAGAGGTGAACTCTGTTGGGAGTCTCGTATGAGCTGAGATTGGCTATTTTAGAACAAGGCATTTCTGCTGTGTTGGCATAAAGTGTTAAAGAACAACACATAGAACCTAAATTCACATGGACTTGTTAATCATGCTAATCATGCATTTCAATGAAATTACAGTAAAATCTCAGTTGCAATCAGTGTCTTTTCCACTGTAACACAGATGCATTATCCTTTGACTGCATAAGAGTGTCTAATTTTTGCATTATATTCAATGTGCATGTGTATGTATTTATTTGTACCAATTAATACTGTATGTCTCTGATGCCAGATGTTCAATCATATGCTGTCAGCAGGAATTTGTACCTCCCTGCTGGTTATTCCTGATAAGATCTCACTCTCAGTCTGTCCACATCTAGTGAAAGGAAAACCATTTCTGTCTCCCGGTCTTTCCCATTAGACACTAATAGAAGTAATGGTTCTTAAGGCTTCTACAAACTGTGCAAATTTGGGCTGTCGCAGATGATAGAAAAACAATCATGAGAGAATCATGATGAAATCTTCAGTCTTAAAATCTTAAAATCCAAAATGGTCATCCTGGATCGCAATATGAGACATGTCCACTGACACCTAAAGACAGCCTGTGACAAAATTCTAACAGAATTAGAAATTTAGAATCAAAATCTTACAATTTGACTGCTGCTATGACTCACATTTATAAAGCAGAGCAGCACAGATGAAGTTGGCACATCTGACCAGCTGTTGTAGTGCTGCAGTTCATATGTAAAAATCTGACATGTGACAAACTTGATATCATATAGTCTGACACAGATTAGAACTAAAGTTTTATTATACCCATCTTGCACGTGTGACATGAAGTGAAATGATAAAATCGATGTTATTGCGCAGTTTGCAAGATTATTACTATGACTGAGGATGTAACATGAAAAGAATAAGTACTCTGTACTGGAACTTTACCTGCATGGTTACACTGCACCAGATAAGCAAAGCACTGCTCATAAAGTAAGTAAATCTCCAACATGAAAAATTATAGACAAGGAAAAAAGAATTCTAACTTGAATAATCTTTCTTTTAGACACAATAATGACACATTTTGAAATGACATAAATGACACATTTAGAAGCTACATTTACAGCCCATTTCCAAGATTTCCCCCAGTAGGATAGGCATTGTTGCAGCTGGAAATCAGCATAAATTCATACTGTACTAAAGTCTGTCTTTGTTGTCTTTTTACTGTCTTTAAGCTGATAATTACTTTCTTACCTCAGGACCTCTTTATTGTGTGTTATTGATCTTCAAATTAAGGTAGGACTGACTGACAGTTTGGCCCTCCGCACTCTTGGCTGTGCTGCAACATGAAACTACAAAAAGCTTCCTCTCAGGTATTGAAGGGAAGGAAACCACACAAAGGCCTCTAATCTGTCAAAGGAAATGTAATTTTTAGGGACACCCTTTAAAACAATTGGTCTATTTGTGAATCGTTCTTGGGGAGGTTGTGGCAGCTGATGATTTGCCAAGTAATTAGGTCATCCCCTTCAATGTGCTTTATTTGAATCAGTTTCCAATCCCACCACAGTGCAGTGCAGCTTCTCATAATGTGAGCCACATTGTCAGATGCTGGAAACTGTAATGTGAAGCAGGAATGTGAGGCTGTACTCAGGTAAACCCACTTCCCTATGCTGAAGCCTTAAAGGCTCGGTTAAGATTGTTCAATGACAAGATAAGCAATAGTATTCGCTTCTGATTGACAAAGTTGTACATGATTTTGTCAATGCATCTTGCCGATTACATAGTTTGCATGGTTTCAGATTCTTGCAGTCACACGTGGTATGCCACAGAATGTACAAACAATTTTTAACCCAACAAAAGCACAAAACCCACAGAATCCTCACACACACACACACACACACACACACACACACACACACACACATTGACTATCAACTGCACAAATAAACGCTGAAGCACAAATGAATCCTGCCTCATTCACTCAGCTTGTATTGACAATTCAAGAAGTCTGTAAGCACCACCCCTTAAAAACTCAACCTCTCTCCTCACCCCACTGACACCTCCCACACAGCTGCTTGCTGCCACATTGTCCCCCCATCATTGTTAATGTCACTGTCACTGCCATGCACAACATGCGCCCACCCTACTGCTAACTTCTCCTCTCACCAAGCTTGGTTCCTGGGGTTTTAGCTGTTGATTGTTCTGTGGAGCTGAGTGGTGAGTTAACCCCCCCCCCCCCNCCCCCCAGGCTTTGACTCACCATAGCCTGATCAACCCACAGAAACCCAAGTTCACTCAGCAGAATCTCTGCTAGGAGCTCTGCCACTCCCCCTGCAGGGCATTTGTAAAGGAGGACTGGTGGACTACCCAGGGCTCCAGCATAGAGATGATTTTGTAAACCCTACAATGAAAATAATATTTTTGTCTGATATTAAACTTTTCTAAGTAATTACAATAATTACTAAAAACTAAACTCTCAATCAGGAGGGTTTCTGGAGTCCTTCTGCCCCCCTCAAAGGTGCAGATGATTTAGTTGGTCCCTGAGTTGAATTATCTTCAAGTGCCCATGATGCCTTATGATATGATGGAGTTGCTGAATGCTAAATCCTGCATGCTTCATGCTTTGCTTAGATATAATAGAGTAAGAGTGAAGAACTCGTGAAGAAGAAGATGACAGAGGTGAAGACAGCAAGAAAAATGAAGTTTGCTCTGGGGTGAGATGAGTGAGTTGAGAACAGAGTAGGAAATGAAAAAAAAGTGAGTGGAATGATCTTTTGTAGAAATGATTTCTGCATTGCATTAGTGATCACCACAACAGACTGATTTGTATATCTACTGACATGTATTTGTGAAAATGTTCAAAGGATGTATGAGAATTACAGATACAGAGACTGCATATGTACAGAGACCAGAATTTTGCTCTATACACCCCTGACTCCCCCACTCCAAAGCCAGCCACATTTGCTGGCAGGAGCAGCCCAGAAAGACAGGCATGTCTGTGAATAGGCGTTGCGACTGAATGGGCATTTCTTCAGAGAAGGCTAATGGGTGGTCCCTTTACCTCAGGATTGGACTGCGTGGAAATAGCTCAGCCAAAAGAGCTCTCATGCAATGTCACCTCGAACAATAATCAGCAAAAACGCTCCACAGTTTGGACTTCCTGTAAAGACATTTACTTTGCCCCATTTCTTTTTGTTAAAGGGACTTTCAGAGGCAGCTCTTGCTGAGCAGAAAAGCTGTCTTAAACTCACTCCACCCTCAGGTTTTTCTTTCTTTCACGCCCCTCTTTCCCGCATTTTCTCTATCTTCCTGTTTGCCCAAGAGGTGTCAAGGATAATGGTGTCTTTAACTCAAAGCTTTTACCTGAGAATGTCCAGGTACTGTTGTTGAATCAATGCAATTTGTCATCACTCTATTGATTTGTTTGCAGTGTTTCTCTCAAATGTCAGGATTGGCTCTCAGCATTTTTACACTTATTTGAGCACTATAGTCGTCTCAGTCCACTGGGTGGAGTCCATGTGAAGTGCTGTGTGAGGATGTGTGCAGGTGAGCATGCTTTCCATGGCTTGTGTTGTGCAAACAGAGAATGTGGAAATACAGCAGGGCCTCTAGAGGAACCACACCAGACAGATCTCTGTCTGTCATCTCATTGTAGGACACACACACATGCACACAAAGCACACAGATCAACACACAAATGCACTGACATCGGTTGTATGTAAAGCTGCCTTTGATCAGAGTTTCTCTCAGATCTTCAGCAGCTTCCCTGCCATTTAGACCTGTTTACACAACTTTAAACTCTACCAAAGGGACAATACCTGGAGGTTGTGCATATTTGGAGGAGATAGTCCAAACTGTGTAGGTATATTCAGTTTTCTAATACATATCACCAATATTATGCTTGCTGATCTGATTATGTTTTTAACCTTTAAATTCTTTTATCATCTGATTCTTATATTTTTCTTTCTATTCATACTGTAAAGCTCTTGCTATTCTGACACTGGCTACCTCAATTCATTCACCCGATAAAATACAAGTCTGTTTTTATGGTTTCTCTCAGCTGATATTATAGTCATACTCATGATATGAAAGAAGCACAACAGAGAGATGCAGCCCATCATGTAGGCTCTTAGGATGTGAAGCTCTTATGCTCTGAAGATTTTTATGTTTGATAATGCTGTAATGCATAAAGGGAATGGAGCCAGTGCGGCTGGAAGTTAAGATCAAAACTGAATGAAAGTGGTGATGACCACACGCTGAGCCCATACAGCAGATCACTACCCCCTGATGGAGGTTTGAGGCAAAATGAAGACTACCTGGACTGAGGCTAATCCCTCAAATGTCATCCTCCTTCTCAATACCGCTACACCTCACAGGATTTACACAGTTTATGATGTGAAACAGGCCTAGAAAAGTTTTGGTTGAAATTGATTGAGGTGATGGAAAGCAGTACGGAGCAGAAAAGCAGTACGGAGCATTTTCATTCAAGTCACCAGTCTCTGGTTGTCGACATAAAATGTTTTCTTTGAGAACTTTCAATTCCCAACATCTATTATGGAATTGTTGGTATCTGGATCTGATCTGATTCTTTGTACAATTTTAATGTTATTTATTTGGTTTGCCAAATCTATCACTAATCAAAATCGTAAGACTTCCTGATAAAGTGATAAACTCCAAACATATGAGTGGAGACTTGAGGTCTTTATTGTAATGGTATTTAATGAAGATAAGATTTGTGGATACAGGATCTTTTGAAGTTGTGTGCGATAGTATGAGACAGCAGCTTGAAACAATAACATAGCGCAAGATATCGCATGCGCACACACACACACACACACACACACACAGAAAACTTGATCAAATATTCCATTGAGTCTGGTTGTATACATGTCTCCCATTCATTACTGTGAGGAAATTTGTCCTCTGCAAATAGGTTTGCCACCTTTGTTCTGGCAAATTACAGGACAGGACGGGTGGGGGGTGAAAGTTGACCTAATGACAATTCAAGTTTTTCAAACGAGTGCAGTATACAATCCACAATTCCTTCGGCAGATTCAGGATTCTCCATGAAATCAATCATTTTCTTCATCACTCCACTTTCAGTAAAGAACTGCACTGCAAGGGCAAACATTTTTCTGTTTCCCTTGTTAGAGGTATCAGTTTGAACAGAAAAAATGGGAGGTCTTTCAGATGTCAAAATTTTCATCACATCCTCCACAGCCTTTGGTGCAAGGACATCTTTTACTAATGTCTCTGATTTTGTTCTCCCACAACAAATTTTCTTGGCAAGTTTTGAGTCTTGCAAGATTTTCTGGTTCAGCTTCTGTGCACAAGCAGCACTGTTATAGCTGAGGTTGTGCTTAACAGTGTGTTATACAAGCATCAGCTCTGTTACCGAGGAGTCATTATATTAGACAAAAGGTGTATGTGAACTAAGCTATTAAATATAAAGGATTGTTTGATTTTTTTTTTTTTTTTTTTTTAGAAAATAAAAACAACTTTGAAATATGTATCAAGTTTATGGATTGTATAGACTGGTAGTTATTTAGAGCACTATACATTGACATATTTCAATAATATATCATTTCAATAATATATCATTTATTAATTATTAAAATGACTGAAGATGAAAACTAATAAAATCCAAGAGAACTGATGGAATAAGCATGATCAGTTTGCACTGCTGATTATTGCCTAGATCCTTACTGAATGTATACTATAGGCAAATGTAAGCTATCATATAGGCTAGGTTACATTGGCAACACACAATTAATTAAACAATATACCATGTATGCTTCGGGGGGAGGTCTGAGGTATGAAGAAATGAGTGATTGCAGTCTGTGTATTCTGCTGTTTAGCTGCTTTGACACGGGCAATACCAGAAGCGTGCTATTTGAGGTCAGACATCCCTCCATGGGCAATTATAATAACCTGAAACATGTTTGTGTAGTTTGACCAAGAAGCCACCAGCTAATCTTGCATAAGATGTTGACATGGTTTGTACAGTACTGTAAAAAGTAATTATCACGTCAATAGTTGCTGAAAGTTGCATTGTTCAGTGGATAAGCTGTTCTAATACATTGAAGGAGATGTGATATCTACAGATGATTAAATGTCCTTTTGTAGTAGAAGCATGGGTGGTGTTTACATAACTGTAAACATGAATGTAAACAAAAATCCAGGAAAACATCTTCCACAATCAATAACTCCTAAAACAAGACCGTGGTAAAACAGAAATAAGGCTAATCTTCCAGCTTTCACATCTTTCACATTTTGTCCAAGTCCAAAATATGTGGGCAGATTGCATTCTGTCAACTGAATTCTTAAGTCACACTCATGTCATCCACATATGATAAAATCTAATTGAAATAATCAGAAATATAGGTGTAAATATTTAAGATACCTTGTAGGATGGAAGTACAGTACATAGAGAAGTCAGCATACTCAAAAGATTCATTGTCACATATGTTCCACTTGTGCACTTCCCGTTACACACTACAGAATCTGAGACATTTTTAGATTAAATCAGAGTGTAATATAATGAGGTGTTTGGGAGTTTCATATTGCAGTATAATGATACTGTACTATCATCATCCACATGCTCCATTTGCACAGTGACACATCATATGCGGCAATGGACTCACAGCATTATTAAAATAGCAACATCCCTCTGACAAAGCCAAGTCACATCTGCTGTCTGAGGCCCAAGTAATGATTACCTTCTGCTACCTACAACCACATAATACGATGACCATCAGTTTACTGTACATATGTAAAGATAGGTAGCAGTTGGATTTGCAGTGCAAAACTTACAAAAGTATTTAAAAAGGACACCTACAGTACATAATTCCATAAATACATTTATACAAAATTGAATCAACTATTATGTCAATCTCTGCTGCAGCCAATGCTATTTTAATATCTGCTGTGTAACTCCATAGGGAAAAAGAAAAAAAAAATACAACATATGCATGATGCTTAAAAGGTGTTGAGAAAAAAAACTGCATCATGTATGTTACATGTTGTACAGGTACATACAGTACATGCACTTAAGCATTCATACTAAAAATATAACAAAATAAAGCAGCAACTGTCACTGTGTTAATCATAAAATATAAAATGTAGCACATTCAGAATTGCTAAAAAAAAAAAAAAAGNAAAAAAAAAAAAAAAAAAAAAAAAATAGATAAGATGCATGTCTCATTTGGGCCATCAAACCAATATAAAAACCTCAGTAGGAGCTCTGGACATGATAGCAATGAACCTTCATGTGAACTGAAGGACAAAAATCTTAAAGCACTGCCCTCAACAACAAAACCAGCATAGCCCTTCAAATCACTATCCACCCCAGTACCACTTGTCAAGATTATTGAATGATTTGTACTCCGTGTGCCTACACAGGTAATCACAAGCCAGGCATGCGTGCTCTGCCCAGAAATAGGCCTTCTTTACTTTAAAGTGCTGCCGCCACTCAAAGTACCTGAGATACATTTCTTCGTCCTTGTCCAGGAGCAGCAGATAGTCAGCCAGCTCCTTGGGAGAGGTGAAGTCATCCACATGGATGAAGNCTTGTCCAGGAGCAGCAGATAGTCAGCCAGCTCCTTGGGAGAGGTGAAGTCATCCACATGGATGAAGGCATCTCCCTGGATAAAGTTCTCATAGTTCTGCCTGGGTGGGCCAAGAACCACTGGCACTGTTCCCACAGAAAGTGGGTTGTACAGTTTTTCAGTAATGTAGTCCTTGTGAATGGAATTCTCAAATGCCAGGTAGAACTTACAACTGGCAATGGTGGGAAAGTAGTCCTGATCAGAAATGTATTTTCCAAAAGCTTGTCCATATGTGTGAACCTCAGTGTGCTTGGACAACTCATTGTAGTACTTCACCCGCACATGGTCTGGTTTCCAGTTGCTTACAATCCAACAGACTAGCTTGCTTTTGCTGGGTGGGACAAAGTCCTCTTCACCCTCTGCTGCTACGATGGCCCCATAAGGCACTTCAATGTCAGCATCCTGACGATAATTGAGAGTTAGATTGAACATGTTCTCAGTGCCCGGTATCTGGGAGGAGTGAGATGGGGACTCCATGTTCATCCATATCCATTTTTGGAAGGATGGTCGCTGGAGTGGTGGCAAGTTAGACAAGTCAGCGTGGATGTCTCTGTGATGGATGACAACCCCATCAGCCTTGCTGTAAAGGTTCCTATCTGCTGTGATGAAACAGCCCTCGATGTTGAAGAGAGAGCTGCAGACATTTAGGTCATAGGTATGTCCAAAGGGCCAGAGCCAGATCAGCACAGTGGTCAGGTTTTTATTACTCTTGGTAGAGAAGACATTTGTGACCCTGTCAGTTGTTGATACTGTTGACTCTACAAGACCTGATAACCAGCTTGTAGATGGCTTAAAATACATCAAAAACAGTGTCACAAAGCATCCCAGTATAAAAGTGCCAAGCAAAAGGGGTCGTAGGATTCTGTGAAAAAGTGCTGGTGTCATACTCTGGCCTGAAAAGGACAAATTAGAGGAAAAATGACAGATTAAATTCATAATTTTCAATCAGATAAATACAGAGTAATCACCTTATGATCTAAAATATTAGCCCCATGTATTTATAATGTTCATTATGCTGCATCATGGACTCAAGTTTATACAGTCTGTGCTTAAGAGCAGTGTGTACCTGAACGTGAGTGAAGTCATTGTATTACTCTAGGAATGTATTCCATTAATTTTGGATCAATACTCAAAGAAAAATGACTTATCTTCAGGCATATTATAATACAAACCTGGTAGATTTGACTGAGTGCTGAAATCCAAGCATCAGTAGAGGTTGTAGGTATATGAAGGAGCAGTTCCTATATTGGGTCAACAATGGGATGACTCTTCTTTATAATTCATCATCCAAAAAATGTGCATCTCACAGCTCAAAGAAGATGTGACTTTGCTCTTATTCAGAATGTGTCTGATCTTGAATGTACAGCTCTTCTCAGTGATGCCTCCTTTATATGGGGAGAAGGAAAAAATGAATTCAGCAAACATCACCATCATACCACTGAGTCTACACAAAGAGGTTACCAAACTTGGATAGTAACAGAATGTAATGGTGTTACATAATCAAGATACAAAAAACAAACAAACAAAAAAACTGTAACTGTATTCCATTACAGTTACAGAGAAAAACTGTAATCAGATGACTGATACATTTAGTAAAAAATGGGGATTACTATCAGGATTACACTGCAAAATGATCCACAACGATTTTCTGCCAAGCACACGCTGCACACATAACATCTCCCTCTGAGAGCAAATGTTTATGAGCATCGCTATGGACACCAGTGGGGGAAAAAAATGCTTTCAGTGCTGTTATGTTACGTTTGTATTATAAAATAAAATAACAAGATGATGAGGCCAAGGTATAATTCTTGTGTTTACTCAGAAACTGCTACAATTTAACAACATGTAGTCCGTCTCCTAGCAACAGCAAGACAAGGCTTCCTACTTCTGTGTTCACGTGCATTACTGGAACTGGAACCTTTTCAGAATAAAGCTCATAACAATACAAGTGTGTGGAAGTTTTGCCACTATTTTGTCTTTAAGGCAGAAAAGGGAATAACATCACAGTGCAATTTATGCCTTCCAGCTGTGAAAATACTGTCATCATAAGACGCAACATCTAATCTAAAGAAACATTTGCAGGTAAGAACAACCAGTATGCCAGGTAGCCAAAACTCACATTAACCAGCATTTGAATACCATAAGAGCCTGCTTTTGATGGGAGGGAAGAGCCCTTGTCCTGTCAGAGCAACCAAAGAGTGCTAGGCTACAATCTGGCTGAATATCCACTCTGAATTGTTTAGAAAAACAACTGAATATATTACACCAGAATTTGTACAGTACTGGACAGAACCAAAACAAATGTGACAGTGATCCTTCAGCAGTACCGCATCTGTCACACAAAGAAGAAACTGAATCATATATTCTACTAAGTTTAATTTTGGAATAATGCAATCTATGTAAAACTTTAAATTGAATTAATCTGTATCTGGAATTAATTGGACAGCTCTGTATACTGACAAGCCCTCCTCCCACAACTCATCTGACACAGGAATACCCAACTCACTGGCCCAGGTTTTCTTTAGATGACTGGTATTCACTGGTATCATAAACGTTGTAGCAAAACGAGAGATCAAGTGTTTAGAGTTTGGATGTGAGAGGAGTAAATCATAAAAAACGTGGCTCTTTGGTTTACTTGTGAATTCTGGAATATTTTCCTATACATAGTGTCTGACCTGTAGGTAATGGAAAAAATGTAATTGAAGAAGGTGATATTTAGTTTGAAGCTGGAAGAATGAGGTGAATTTATTATCTATGTAGAAATCTCCAATACAACACAGACCTTTTTCTCTCCATTTATAGAATACTCCATCCATTAGTGAAGGTTTAAACAAATTATTATGTGTTACGGGAGTGTATATTGAGACATTTGACAGCTTGAATAATTTTTTGATTTGGTTTAAAATCTTCAGCAAATTTCTAAGAATGAAATTATGGCCAAGCAATTTATAAGAAGGCTGTATTCTAGAGAAAAGTAGCACTGGGAGACTGGGAGAGAGGTTTCTGCTACTGGCCTGGCTTCAATTTTTACGCAAAGCGGAGAGATAGCGGACCAGTCATCACCAGGAATACACCACTGCCAAAAAGTGAACACCCTGGCATTTGCAGCTCAGTAGTAGTGTCTGAACAGAGGAAGGCCAAGACCACCCACCCCCATTTACCTTATTCTGCAAATGGGCTTTAGAGATATGAGGGGGTTCGTTCCTCACNCCCACCCCCATTTACCTTATTCTGCAAATGGGCTTTAGAGATATGAGGGGGTTCGTTCCTCACACTAAAGAAAGAATAATTGAATCCAGTTGTTTAAAAAATGACAATAGTAAAAAGAGAGGGAGATTTTGGAAAAGATACAAGAACCCTGGAAGTGCAACCATTTTAATAGCATTGATACAGTCAATCATTAAGAAAGGAAGCAACCTCCATTTAGTGATATTAGCTTTTAATTCATCAAGCTAACATAACATAACACAACTCCGACACTGTCTTCACACACTGACACACGCACATACAGTATAGGCTGTACTTGGGGGGCCCCAAGAAAAAGAAAGCAGAGCGGAGAAAGCGAGAAAACGAAACCTAATGTCCGACTGCCTTGAATGCATTCCGTTTCATCTTCACAGCGCAGTGTTTCCCACAGGTAGAAAATTGTGGGGGGTTCACATGCGTGTGGTGCAGACGAAACGGGACACATTCATAGCAGTCGGACATTATGCTGCATTCGACAGATCTCGGAACTCAGATTTTTCCGACTTCTTACTTGGAAAAATGTGTTGGTCGAAGTCGGAGGTCGGGCTGGAAAACTCGGACCAAAATTATCTACCCCGACTTACCGACTATGACGTCACTCAACATGACGGCGCCTGTGGAATGAGCTTTGTGAATGGAAATAATCAGCTTAAAGGCGAAGAAAGTATTTTTTCTTGCGTGAAATTGAAAGGAAAAAGGTCAGAATATATCTCCAAGTTAACTATCTATTTTGTATAACTGTTTGCCATTGATATGTAAGTGTAAATAATTTCATATTACTTTTCTGCACAAAGTTTAATACCCACTGTGATTAATATCATTGTAAAACAACACAACCAAACAGTCCTGTAGTCTAACTTTACTTTAGTTAGCATTTATTACGAAGTTTAATTAATTCTACAATAATTTATTGGTGTTCAGCTATGCTTTTTTGATTACATTTGGCTGGAACAGTTTGAGGTTGGAAGTTGGAGCTTCCAACTGGGAAAAATTCGACTTCCGAGGTCTGTGGAACGCAGCATTAGTGGGAAACACTGTTATGGCCTTTGTACTCCAGCTCTTGCTCTCTCCGGAGTCGCAATATCGCTCCTTTTCGCAAAAAAAGTGAACCCTGGTGATAATGGTGCGGGGTTTGGCTCCCTCCTGGGGTGATGGTTGCAGGGTCCAGTGTGCTCGATCGATGACAAGCGGGGATTGAAAGTTTGCTTCCCCCAGAAGCCGCAGGATCAGGCGCCTCGACAAACTCCGCTGGTCTGGTCCCCTCCTTCCGTTCAGGAATACCAAGAATCTTGATGTTATTGTGGCGTGACTGTCCCTCGAGGTCATCCACCTTGAGCATGAGAGCACTGTTTTCAGCCTTCAGGCTAGAAAGTGTCTTTTCCAAACAGCTAATGCGGCTCTCATGCTCCCACACTTGTGCTTCAGTAGATTCCACTTTCTCCATGAGTTCTTGTTGGGAGTTTTGCAAACCTGATATTAATGATCCTGAGAATATTATCAGAAATCTTCTCCCAGATCAGTGGCAAATCATCCTGCTCGTCACCCACTGCTTGGCGTGGGAAGTCCTCGTTAGCTTCGTTAGCATTAGCTGGAGCCTGCCAGTGCGACTCGGCATTACTGGGCTTTTTAGATGTCTTAGGTGGCATTTCGTTGTAGTATGTCAAAAATGAAACCCGAATAAATCAAAAAAGGTCTTCAATGCTGAGAAAAATGGATAAGAGACTGTAAAAATGTTATTTTGTCAAGTTGTCATGGAGGAGCTCCTGGAAACACGTCTACTCCATGCGCTGCTCATCATTTATATACTTTAACTGTGTCAATCTGTCTAAAGACAAGCTCATCTCATATACTCACCCATAGAGCACACAGCTTTTCACTGCTGTCTTAAAATAACTCATAGCTTTTCACTGTCAATGCAAAGTCTTGCAAGGAAATCAGCTACAAATCATCACAATTTATATGTGTAAATGAAAATGAAAACATACCTCCCAAATTTTATTTTTTATTTTTTATTAATACATAAAAATCAAACTCTTACTGCATTATAAAGAGCTTTATAGCTCTATCTGAGAGAGCTGACATAAAATATTGTGAGCTGTTTGTCAATCCCTGTCTAAGCAGACCCTGTCAAAGGAGGGTTTTAGTGTGCCAGAGTGTTGCATGATGAAGACCTGGATCTTCCCAAGGGCCCAGAGACAGCCACAGATAACTTGCCCGCTCAGATATTAGCATGTCTAAAATTAGTGTTGTTAGAATTGCACCATGATAAGACAGCTTAAGATTTCACACTGCACACTGGTAGTCACTTTGTTTTAATCCCACAACTGTGTTAGTATAATAGGATATACAGCATGTCTGTCAATGCGATTACATGCACTATGCTATGCACTATGCTCTGATTTTTGTCGTGCAGAATTGTTACGACTGCAAGTCAACTGAATGTTTACATGCTAAGTAAATAACGTTACAGGCACATAGTCTAGGTCTGTTACTCGGAGTACACCAAAATTAGTTTGTGCCAATTTTGGTGTGATTATTGTGTTTATAAGGCTGAAAAAAATCAGGCCAAAAACCTGCGACCCTTAACAGAAGCCTCATAAAGCATGAGACTTCTTCATTGTGTCGGGAAAAGAGGTGATGCTTCAGAGCAATGAATAGCTGTCACCAAATTAAGTTTTGAATTTTTTTTCATGCGAGAAAATAGCTGCTTAGATTTCGAATATATGCTCGACTGATTGAAATAATGCTGAATTAAAACTTTTTTTTTGACATTTTCAGGGCTACACCAGCGCCTCACTGTGCCGGGAACAGGATTGCAGCCAGCTAGATAGGAAGGAAGGCCTGCCCACAGCCTGGTGATTGACAGCTTGGCCCACAAGAATATATTGAAGAATATATCGGAGAATATAATATATCAGAGAATATAAAGAAGAATATATACAAAAACCAATACGGAAATAAATTAAAAATAAAAATGAATGAAACTATATAAAAATGAATAAATAGAAAAATAAAAAAGAAGGAAAGTAATACAGAAATTTAAATAGGAAAAAATAAATATATATGAAAATATATACAGAAATAAATTAATACAGAAATAAATGAATAAAATATATATCCAATGAACAAATAAATGTGAAAATAAATAAAAATGCTCATAATTATTCTTTTATGTATTTTTTTAGTTTGTCTTTATATTTCCACATTATTTATTTATTCATTCCTCTTTATATTTCCACATTTATTTATTCATTCTTTATTTTTAATTTTGGCACAATGGGTATTTCATAAGAGTCACTACAGTAATAATAATAACTGGTAGTTGTGGGGCATACAGCTAAGAAACTAATCCTAATGGAATAGAATTCATCTTCATCACCATGTTTCACGAGATGGACGAATGAGATGCTTTTATTGCTAAGGTGGAACAGATTCATTTCAGCAAACAGAACTCCTAAGAGTTTTTCTTTTTTTTTTTTTNTTTTTTTTTTTTTGAAAACATGGAAGCCATTTCTAGCATCCCTTGGTGAGACCCGACTGTTTAATTTACATGTTTTTTGCTGCTGTGCTTTGCCATTATTTGGTGTAAACTGTATGTTTTATTTTGCATGATTGTTTGGTAGTGTTGCCCTGCTTTTTTTTTTTTTTTTTTTTTTTTTTTTTTCTTCCCCTTCTCTCTCACATTAAGTGTGCTTCCCTTGTGATCAGCTTATAGGATGCCTGAAATTATTGAACTTATTGCTACGGACTGACAGATGTGGACAATTTAGGGGAGCTTTGAACATAATTTTCTTACTTATTTTTTTTTTTTCTCTTCTTTTGTTGTGAATTTTGTTGCTGTTGTTTTGTTGTTGCACTGGTTTATGTAGTGTTATTTCTGTTAAAATTTTGTTTGTTAAAAAACTCAAAATATTTAAAAAAAAAAAAAAACNATTTAAAAAAAAAAAAAAAGCATATAAATGATCTGCTAGGCCTCATCTACAACTACTGGTGGCACTGAATGATCATGAGTCAAAGTTATGGTTATGTTTCCAATTTATGTGGTACTTATAGTTTTTTTTTTTTTCTGTGTAGGAGCCATTTGTTTTTCCAAATTGTGCATACACATTTTATTTTGGGGGACAAGCTCCTTAAGGTGGATTTAAACAGGATCTACATAATCTGACCCATTTGATTCAATTCTGTCATTTTTTTTCCCTGCACTTATGTTTTTTTTTTTCAATTTGGTCTACCTTCCAGACCATCTTTAGTTATAGTTCATTCAGGCTATTAAACTCAACTTGTTGATACTGGAAATGTTCTTGGTATAGGTAATCCATCATCACAAACGAGATCAGTGGTAAAACTACCATATATGCAGATAATACAGCTGCATTAGGTCCTGCAAAAGATTAGAACCCACAAGGAACTTTCTTTATTTTGCACTGGGATATCATAAGATCTTAAGCATCTCGCCCAATGATCTACAACATACACTGTATACCTAAACTTTAATGGTAAGCGGTAAGTATTTATAGTACTCATTGAGCCAAGTCATCCCATGGTGTCACATACTTGATGTCATTCATTCACCAAATAAATAACAATGCAATAACACAAACCACTTTTATAAAAGCATACAGTTTATCGACTCATACCTCTACAGTATGTTACATTTCTACATTAAGTTTAAAAAAGGATTAATGGGCAATTTGATGTTGAAAAATGTGCAAAGTGTTCCCGCACGGAATTTTGGGTTATGGTAATTATGGGTATGCCTACTACTACGTAGCAAAATCCACACAGAAGAGTTAAGACAGCAAGTAATTGAACGAGCAATGGAGTACAACCACAAAAGCGGGTTTCAGAAGCAAAAACTGAAAGAAGCAGCCGAGAAAGAAAAAGCAAAGCTTCAAAAAATAGGCAGTTTCTTTAAAAAAAATAAAATAAAAAAAATAAAAAATAGCAAGCACTAGTTGTTCCACTGAGCAAGAGTGGAATAAAACACCTGCTAATGCTAATGCTAGCACGAGTGATTCTGAAGGGTTTAATAGACGACTTCGCACAGCAAAAAGCCCGGAGAATGCACCTGTGATGTAAGTACCACTTATTTATTATTTATTTGACTATGCACAGACATGAATAATATTGTCAATGTGCGGGTGCGCTGTCACCGATTATGTTTTCATCTGTGTCAAGGTGTGGTGTCACCAATTGTTTTCATTTGTTATAGTGCTCCGACACTAGCTTTTGTCAAGTATAGCACGGCGGTCTGTTTTCCTCGTAATCATTTCATTTAGGCGCATTTCACTGTTGCCATGTGCGTTTAAAAACTGTGTGCTTTCATTTCTTTCATTTACTACTTATATTATGTTATGTTATGTCTGATTGTGATATCGTGAGATTGAGTGAGCTGCTGATGAGGAGAGGCGCACACAGGGCCACTGCTGGCTAATCTAAATCTATGCTTTAATCATTGTGTGGAATGAGAGCTGGGGCGCATGATGGGTGGGCCTGCTGTGACAGTCTTGCATTGGGGCCAGCGCTGACTCGTTACGCCATTGAACAAGACAGGTTTTTTTTTTTTTTTTTTNTTTTTTTTTTTTTTTTAAAGTGGAGTAAATGTATGTCTTCACCGGAGAATATAGTCCCAAAAGAAGACCTGCCTTTATTGAAAAAGCAACCATAAGGCTGCGTAACTATTAGCAGACGAAACATTGATTTTTTTAAGGTGAACGTGTCTTGAATATTTAATTTTGATGGATGGATGGATAGATGGATGGATGGAATGGAAGATTGAGATTTTACATAATATCAGGAAAGCTGAAATATAGTTTTGGCCTTTGGGAAGTGGTTGTCAACAACGTGTATGAAAATTGTATTAGGCTCAAAAAGTATGGTCAGTATAGTCCTTTAAGATTGTACAGTTTTTATATTGTATTTATTACTTAACATTCTACATTGCATATTTGCATAATATATTGAAGAGGTCCTTAAACAGATAACTCACATTTCATTATTATTATTATTATTATTATTATTATTATTATTTTTTTATTTTTTTATTTTTTATTGTGTATTCCAGGTCATATCAATCAAACTGATTTTGGGTTAAATAAAAAAAAAAAAATACACACACACACACACACACATGTAAAATACAATGTGACTGATTAACAATAAAACTCTTAATTTTAAAAATTAATAAAAACTGTTTTTATAAATGACTCTTCATAATGCTTTGGTTTTGGAAATATATGTAAATAGCTGTTGTGAAAATATATATATAAAAAAGATGAAATGAATTTTATTCTCACTGCCAGTGAATAATAAAACTTCTTTTGAAATATTAGTGAAGACATTTTTTTTTTTGTGGATAATTATTATAATTTTTCAAACAGCACCATGAGACTCATCTTTGTAGTTTTTTTTGTAAATACCCACCTGGTGACTTGTCTGTCTGCCCAAATGTGTTCAGTGCTAAATTAATATACAGGCATGCCTTTATGTGGTTTACATTAGAGAGTTAGAACATCTAATGTAAACCACATTTGACATTTGATGCATCTAATCTAAACCATGTTTATTTACAATAGAACATTAGATGAGTCAGAGCTAGGATAAAGGGATCTTTGTGTTACTTTATTCCAATATGGTAAAGTGTCTTTCACGATGCTAGAGATTTTTGCTGATGTGCTAATTTCAGCAAAAACATCTTAATGCTTATGTATTTTATTGACAGATCATACTGTCACTGCCAGTACTGTTGCCATACCTAAATAATATAAAACTTAATCATGGAAAACATCAAATCAGCATCTGGATACACAGTGGGTCTAGAAAAGTTTGATAAGCAAAATGCTACATTTTATATACATACATGCAAGTTGGAGTCTTGATACACTTTAAAGATGCATTACGCTATATTTTATTTTAACAATGACTTCTTCACTACACAAGTAGCGTTGTTGCAACTGCAGAAAAAAAAAAACACTCAGAACGAAGACCATGACTAAGACACTGTGAATTGATTTGATCATACAAAAAATTTCTACAAAACTTGGTGAAAGTTTTCTACAAAACTTGGTGAAAGGGTAGAGCACGGGCCCAGACCAGAACATTACATTTTGGTGCAGATCCCTGCCGGTTGAGCATTATTACTGAACAGAGGACAAAACACTTCCTTAATCTACTTTTCATGTTCTTCTGTATCCAGGAAATTTTAAATTGATTCCTGAACACTGTGAAATAGGACTTTTTTATAGTCATATTTTTCCTTAAATGTAATATACCAATCTCAATGACATATTTATCTCATGAAGCTTTAGAAAGCCAAAGAGACATTGATTTTTTTCCATCAGGGCCAAACCACATATGAAAATTGGACTTAGGTTGAACAGATGATGATCCAAAAGAAGAGTCCAAGAGGA
Source organism: Lucifuga dentata (assembly GCA_014773175.1). NCBI lineage: Eukaryota > Metazoa > Chordata > Actinopteri > Ophidiiformes > Bythitidae > Lucifuga > Lucifuga dentata. The sequence continues at coordinate 63,653 of VXCM01001353.1, forward strand.
TGCACATGTCGCTCTGTTTCTGCTACTAAATGCTCATTGCTGGGAGTTTTTACACCCTAGTGGTCAGAAATTGCTTAAAGCGGCTTAACGCCCCCACCCCCACCCCCCCANAAAAAAAAAAAAAAAAAAATCACACATAAGCTGAGCAATGCCGACCACACAACACACAGACAAAAAATATGACATGCATCATTCATCTGAGCTGTGGAGAAATAACACTATAGTATTGCTCAATATCTGCTTGATTCAACGAAGCATAAGTATTCTCCTCTTTGCAATGTTTCTTTTCTCTGATGTTATGTCTACAAAATTATAGAAGAAAAAATGTTAAACACATATTGGGAACTTTGGTTGCTTATTTGGGACTTGGATATGTTTAGGGTAGTTTTACATTCTTACTGTTTCCAGATGATCAGGATGATGAGGGCCAAGTTCAGACTTAGACAAGCCAGCAGTTATCCAAGGAAAGCCTGTATAGATCTTCTGTTCCCTGTCTGACATGTCACAGTTGAAGTCATTAAAACCTTTTCAGTTATTAGAAATCTCTCCCTTATTCTAATTGCTTTGTTACAGGTCTACAGGGATCCAAAAGTCTATGTAAAGTCTTGAACAACACAATGCTTACTGTACATAAATAAATATACCCAATTTCAGTTAAGGCTAAATGTTTTTTCTTGTTACTATATAAATATTTTAGTATTGATAAATAATGATTGCATGCTCAATCTTGATTAATGTTTTATTCCATTGTAAGACATAATTTAAAATATAGTATTTCATTTAAATAGGCAGCAATAAGTAAATCCAATAAATGAAATCCAGTAAAATCCAATAAAGAACTCTGAATGGTGGTCTGCCTTTTTAGGCATGATGTTATGATAAACTACTCACAATTCAGTCTTATCTCCACAGTGCTGGGGAACTTCAGTTTCAACCGGCCCAGCTCATAACTGCTGATGCATCTGATAATTGTGCTGTGGTGCTCATTAGCAGCCGCGATGATGGTGCTTTTCACTTTGGTTGCTGACAGAGCTGATGACTAAATCGTCTGTGAGAGTGGACAAAGACATGAGATCAGTGGCAGGGGAATCCCCCCAACTGATGCACATATAGAGCTTTCCTTGAACTGCACACCTGGAACTATTTAGGATTTTTGGAGGAGCTAACAGAAAGAAAGAAAGAAAGAAAGAAAGAAAGAAAGAAAGAAAGAAAGAAGGAAAGAAAGGTACAGACAGAAAAGGGGGACCAATATGTAAAGAAATTACTTAAATACATGTGATTACATGACTAAAAGATGCACACCCATAGCCACAAAGGCCTTTTCACTCATTTTGGCTTATTAGAGCTGTTCTCAGGACTCCAATTGATTGTTTTTGATAAATGTTGACCTGTCTGTCCTGATATGTTTGTTGTTAAGCTTGGGAAACACAAGGATGTAAGAGTCTTTGCCAAATGAGGCAGGTACAGTACACAATTAATCTTTGAGGTTTTACTTCAAAGTTGTTAACACACGAAGACCCTGTAGTTCCATAACGTCTCAACAGGCAACTCACGTTTCATCTTGTTATAACGAATAATCTTCAGAGAAGCTTCAAGGTCAACAAAGCTCAGTTTAAAAATGTTAAAATAATTTTTTAAAATGCTTTTTTATTTGCCCCAGGGGAGATGTAGCTATTCATTACTAATTATGTAAAAGTGAAGATGAAAGGAAATCCCTTATACTATATGAGGACTTACACCCAAACCATACTGAGAATAGAACAAGGATCCAAAATGATAGGTCTCATTTTTAAGCACCAGCCATTTTTTTTTTTTTTTTTNTTTTTTTTTTTTTTTATCCTTTTTCCTCTTTCCTGTTTCTCTGCATGTCTTTTTCTCAGATTACCCCATTGGCTAGCAGTGCCAGTCTCAGATTTCAGTCTCAGTCCTGTTAATACAAGACTGACACATCATCATCATCTGTTCGACAAAATCAAGCATGTTTGAAAAAAATCTTTGCCGCCCCAATGAGAAGTTGCAAGTCTTGAACATGGTCACACTATACATTCCATTCCAATCACTGGGCCTGACTGGATCCAGTTAGCTGATTCAAAATCAGGTGGGACCTCATTTCCACCTTTGTAAAGTACATGAATTGCATCCTGATATAGCGGCAGCATTCTCCAGAGGACCCAACTGATAAGGCAGATCTACTGGAGGAACCTTAACACCTCAGCTGAATCTAAGACAGTCTATCTAACCCACAGAGACCCAAACTGATGGTGCATTTAAGTAGTCCTTATTACACTGCTGGCATTATCATTGAAAGTGTGCTGGAACTTAAAAGATTGGGGGTCAGGTTTTTTTTAATCCACTATATATATGGGCATGCCCAATGCCATAACATTTTATTTTATAATATTGCATAATATTGTTCATAACAAGTTAAATACATACTTACATTTTACAGTTAAAGTGACAGTTGTCTCCACAAAGATGTAATTGTAATCTGCCACACAAGCAATCCTGGTATTATGGTCATGTGCTTTGGGAGTAAATATATTTTCACATACGTGCCCATAATAACCATTAAGCAGCTTAGAGTGCCCATTAGACTGTGTCCATTTCCAGTAGATTTTTGCTCTACCGTTGCATAAAATATCAGCAGAGCATGTCAGTGTACGGTTTTTCCTTCCTCCATGGGAGGAATCGTGACAGCTGGCTGTAGGATTAATGCTAAAAATAAATACAATATGATAAACATCTCTTTTATCACCTGGGCAATGTTGGACTTATTGTTGAGCTCAAAATACCATTTTTTAAAGTAATTGTAATCTTATGCAATTAAACATCTTATCCAAAAAGTATAAACTTTACTCACCAGAAACTGAGATCTGAACCCTTTTGGGAAAAATGTCTGTAAAATAGAACCAGACATATTCATGATAGTCAATGGCTTATATGTCTATCGAGGAGTTTATTTTAGAGTGAGACGGCAGAAGTATCAAACACCCACAATCCCTCCCAAGCAAATTCCATATCTAACATTTCCAACTGTTAATTAAAAATAGATGAACGGTTACAGTGGTGTATAACGAGTCAATGCCGGGCCCCAATACATGATGGTCAAAGCGGGCCCGCCAATCACATGCCCATCGTGCCGCCACTCTCATTACACACGCTGATGCCAGCAGTGGCCCTGTGTGCTCCTCTCCTCACCAGCAGCTCACTCAACCCCACAATATCACAATCAGACATAACATAACATAATGTAAGTAGTAAATGAAAGAAATGAAAGCACACAGCTTTAAAACGACCATGGCAACAGTGAAATGTGCAGTTGATGCCTAAATGAAATGATTACTAGGAAAACAGACCGCCGTACTATACTTGACAAAGTCTGGAGCACCACAACAGATGAAGACATAATCGGTGACAGTACACCCGCACATTGATAATATTATTCACGTCTGTGTATAGGCCTTACAGACAAAACAACACTAGTGTATAGGCTGATTATTAGTCAAATAAGTTCAACTTACATCATAGGTGCACTCTCCGGGCTTTTTGCAGCGTGAAGTCGTCTATTAAACCCTTTAGATTGCTGGTGCTAGCATTAGCATTAGCAGGTGTCTTATTCCACTCTTGCTCAGTCGAACAAGTAGTGCTTGCTATCTTGTCTTTCTTTTTAAAGAAACTGCCTGTTTTTTGAAGCTTTGCTTTTTCTTTCTCGGCTGCTTCTTTCAATTTTCGATCCTGAAACCCGCTTTTGTGTTTGTACTCCATTGCTCGTTCACTTACTTGCTGTCTTAACTCTTCTGTTTGGATTTTGTTACGCAGTAGTACGCATACCCATAATTACCAGAACCCAGAATTCCACGTGGGAACACTTTGCACATTTTTGAACATCAAATTGCATATATTAATCCTTATTAAAACTTAATGTAGAAATGTCACATAGAGGTATGAGTCAATAAACTATATGCTTGTATATGTAAAACTTATGTTATTGTATTGTTATTTATTTGGTGAATGAATGACATCAAGTATGTGACACCATGGAGCAGACCGAGATGACTTGGCTCATTAAGTACTATTAATACTTGCTTACCATAAAAAAATTAAATACTGTACAGTGTAGATTCAGTGTAGACACGATGTTTGAAATCTTGTGATATGATAGTAGTGAGATAAAGAGGGGTCCTAAGCGTTTGCGGGCCCCAATGCAGCTGCATTACTTGCATATGGTAGTTTCGCCTCTGTGTGTAGCTTAACATTCACAAAATGAACATGCTGTCACATGAACAGCATATCGAATACAGAAGAAACACCTTTACAAATTACATATCAAACAGCTCCATAAATAAAACAGCTCAAACAATCAGACAACAAAGCTGAATGACTTGCATCAATGTTGTATGTCATCCACTGATAGCTCACCTTTCTATTTCTATTTCGGCTTTCTGCATTAAATTTGACAGCTCTATTGCTGGTCTCTTTTCACCATTGCTAACTTTTCACTCAAGTTTAATCTGAAAAATAATTGTGGCAGTCAGAGGGAGAGGACTGTATTTGCAGACCAGAGAACATGCAGAACTCAGCTGAAATCTTATTTATTCACAGCTGTTGACAAGACTATAAGACGACTAAAAAAATTATCTTCAATAATCTTAGTCGATTTACTAGTTTGTTAACTTACATAATTGCAAACTATGGTGCAACATATGTTGTATAAGTGGTGTACTCACCCCTCAGTCCTCTGTCACTTCTGTTTTTTACTTCTGGGTCAAGCTTTATTTCTGAATTCTACCTGCTGTGTGATGAGGCTTTCTTCTTTTCAGTGTCTGTTATTTTAGAAATGTGTATCAGGAAGTTATGATCTACAGGAAACTGCAGCACAGAGTGTCACATGCTTCAAAAACAGGAACATGAAGAAATAATAGGGTTTGGTATGATATTGTCAGAGAACACAACACTGAATTTGGGAATAGGTGATAAGCAACCTTAATGCCACAAGTGTAAGAAATATCTATGAATTTTCTTCTTCAGAATTCTTAGAAATATTAAGAAATGATTGTAGTTTCATATGAAGGTATTTCTTCTTTTAGCTGTAAAAGGAGCGACTGGGCTCTGCACTTCATGGGCTCCATTTTTCTGTGTGAAAACCTGAGGGAAACCCTGTATGTTTACACATTTCCAAAAAAAAAAAAAAAANAAAAAAAAAAAAAAAAAAGTGAATTAGTTTCTGAATTTTTAAATGAAACTGTCATCAGAAAATAGAGTCTGCATATAAAGACACAGCCACCCAGTATCTCACTTTTCCTTAACTGTCCTTATTTCTTAAGCTGCATGAAAATAGAAGGAGCTGAAAGGGGAAATGTATTTTTTTTGTTAAAGATTTTCCTTGATATATTTCTAAATTTCAATTTTGTGATTTTTCATGTGGTTCGTCACAATATTTGTGATGTTTCATGTTCATCCCTGTCAAAAGAATTCTTGAATACTTGCTTGGTCCTGGACTAAAGTATGTTTTTCTATGTAGAATAACCATTTAAAATTCAGTTTAATGCAGGACTAAACATAATATGCGTCTGGCAAATGACTCTGTTTATGTTTAGACAAATGATCCAACTCTAGCAGGGGAGCAAAGGCCTCAATTTACTCGGAGAGCATTCAAGGATTTTTTTTCTCAGGGTAAGCTGGTCTTCTGGGGATCCATGATAGAAGTAAAAGACCAAACTGTCATTGAGCAGTATTATCTATTTACACCCATGTGATCTCAATGTTATTTTGGTTGCTGGTCACAAATAGTGCAGCAGTTGTCCCGCATGTAGTCTTTGGGGATTTATTTACTACCCTTTAATTTCTCATCTTCTTTTTATAACATTGTAATAACTGGTTAATTATTAATGTAAATGATGTAAATGTCCAAGCAATTATGGATAAATGTCTACTTATATGGCAAATAAATGTGTATACATGACTTTGTTTAGGTCCAAAATAGTGTGAAAACTGACTGTTGGCATAGCTGATTCCAAACCTCATGGGAGAGCTATTACGGCAGGGAAACAGGAGATATAAGGATTTGTGTGTGTATGTGTGTGTATGTTGGGGGCAGAGGGGGGT